>PVIR01007033.1:0-62864 GCA_004026965.1 Petromus typicus
GAATCAGAAAGAACAAATTCCACTGCTTTCATCCTATTTGTTTCCCTTCAATCAACCTTTCTGGGAAGAGAGAATTATATGCACACCATCTCCATATTCTGAACTCCCATCATATCCAAAAGTTACTCTTATTAAACTGACCCATGCTTCCTCCATGCTATCAAGTGAAAACAGCACTTTTATCATCCAACTCCTACTACACTCCTCAGAAGAATGGTATGTCCAACACAACCTCTTCTCATTTGTTTTGTGTATTACATCACTCAGTTTTCCACATTTTCTAAAAGCAAAATTATTATACTTCAGTCTTCTCTGTAGTTTTGTACTTCCCTCTACTGGCACCAATTGTTTAAAGCGCCTCAAGGTTCAGCTCTGTAACCTAATCTTTTTTTTTTTCTCTGTAACCTAATCTTGAGCTACACTTTCTTTCTAATTTATTGCAAACTCGCACAAAGCATCAGTTGACAACCTGTATGTGAAAAAAGTGTGCATTACTTACATGCTCCAGATCCATTTATCTGTTTACTTGACATCTCCACCTAGACGTCTCACAACACAAATATTTATATTTCATAACTGTATATATTCATAAATGAATTCTTGAATTGTTCTTTCAAAACTTATCCTTTCAGTATTTTTTATTTCAGAGAAATATCACGTCATTCATTCTGTTGCTCAAGTCAAAAATCTAGGAATTAGCCACATCATTTGCTTCTCCTCTCTCATGGATAAAGTCTACCCGTGGGTTCTATTCATTATGCCTTGTCAGTAACCACAGAAACTATTTCTATTGTATAAACTTTGCTATCCTAGTACAACTACCATGAACTCTCAGCTACTGTTATGGTTTAGCTACATGGTGTTGCCTAAAAGCCTCACATGCTTGGAAAGTGATGGCATCATGCAGAAGCTTTGTTAATTAGTGAACTACTTCAGTGATATACTGAATAGTTTGTGGCCAAATGTACTGTCCTCAAAAAAAGGTGAATCACTGGTGGCATGAGCTGGAACGGTGCAGTTCCTTCCCCAGCTCTTCTCCTCTCTCTGCTTTCCTGACCACCATGATGTGAGCAGTTTTCTTCCTTTTGCAGGCAGTTTCTGCATTTGAAACCACTGAACACGAATGGAAATTTGTGAAACTCTTAGCCAAAATAAACTTCACCTCCTTTAACATACAAGTGTCAGGTATTCTGTCCTAGCAAAGAGAAAGTTGACTAAGTCACTTAGCTTTCTTAATCACTTTGTTAATTATTTCATCACTTTCACTGTTGTTTTACCATCTATCTTGCAAAACACTAAGTCTAATATCAAAAATATAGATTCCTTACCTTTCCTTAAAAGTCATAATCTACATTATGTATTTGTTTAATACTTGTATTACTAAATGCAGTCTGGTCAGATGCTGTCCTGGGTGTACTGAGTACAACTGTGTACAAAGTAAACTGAGTCACATGAGGCTTGCAGACAGATATAAAACCAACATATAAACATACAACTATTACCTCATTATTCATCACAAGTAGTTTAATATATAATTAGTAAGTGATGGGAATAATAATTAATATATTAGTTCAGGGACCTATGGCATAAAACAACAGAAATAGATTTAGTTTAGGAGGTCAAGGAATTTTTAAAATTGTGTTCCATACTCATGCTCTTACTCTACAGTCTTTTTCACTGTATCTGACATGCTTTTTAAGCCATCGAGAATTTGAGTACCATAACAAACCAGATGAACTGCAAAACTAAAGCAATACAAGTTAGGAAGACAAATTATATTAGGAACTTTGAAGCAAGAGTAAATTAAAGACAGGATATAGAGATTACAGTATGATTACAGAGAGGTGGTAGGAGTAACAGAGCTGCAAGTCTAGTAGTGGCACTGTCACAGTGTGGTGCCATGGCCTGTATGTTAACTATATTGATCTCATAACTTAAATGGCCAGTGCTATCTCAGCTGACTAGCTGCCTTAGATCCTATCAATTTTAACAATGTAGTTTCTCAGTTGATTAGATAAACTATCCCACAGTTGAAATTATCTATGTTTATTTGTTTATATTCAATGTTTTCTAAAGAAATCTAAGCTCAAAGATGATAACTGCAATGGCATGGGGGAATTTCTGATACAGCACTGCTTACAAGATTTTCCTGTTCTCGCTTGTGCACATTAAAAAGTCCAAATGATGATTGTGCTGCTCGATACTTTTTTTATAAATGTTTTTATATTTGCCTGAAAAAAATTAAAAATAACTGTGATAGTTATGGTATGTCAGCTTGAATGGATTAAGAAATGCTTAAAAGTTATAACGCACATTCTAGGTGATTCTGTGGGGTATTTTCAGAGATGTTTGGCAAACTGAAGGAGGAGGATGAAGTTCGAAAGAAGAAGTCTGTTGTGTTTTCTGGAAGTGGTATTGTGGCTAAATTGGACCTCTGTTGCTGATACTATCACTTATGGACACCAAACTCCAGTTTCTTCTGATGCAAACTCATGCCAACAACTCTGCAGGAATCTTCCAGACTTTTTTTCTCAAATGGCACTGTATCCTTGATTCCACTTGTGTGGTTTTCCAACTTCTTGGGCTGAGCAGCTACCCCTGCTTCTCCTCTGGTCCTCCAGGGTGCAGACAGCCATTATGGACTCTCCCACCTTTGAACCTATATGTCTACCTATTAAATCCTCTTGCATAATTTTATATATATATATATATATATATATATATATATATATATATATATATATATTTATTCTGTTCCTTCAGAAAACTCTGACTTATCTTCAATCTATGGATACTATTCACCAAATATTTACTAGTAGCTTTGAAACATCAAGAGAGAATTTAAAAGATTGTCAACTAATTCTATGGACCTAAAAATCCAAATCAGGGGTCAGCAAACTATTGATCACCTGTGTTTGTTTAATCTATCAGACTGGCTTTTACATTTGAACTAGTTATGAAAAAATTATAAAAATAAACAATAGTTGTGTTAAACAATAATTATCAAATTCAAATTTTAGTGTCAATATATAAATTTTGCTGGGCTACAGTTATACTCATTCTTTTATGTAATTCTAGGAGTGCTTTAATGCCATAGTATTTCAAACTTACAGCAAAGCAAGTTAGAAAATTAGAAAATGTAAAGTGGAATATGTGCTACAGAATTTCTTCCCAAAATGAAAATAAAAAGTTTATGAGTACTAGAGTTGTCAATCAATGAAATTCATTTATCAATGTATTAAATCATGATTATAGTAACTGAAGGACAGTTGCTTAATATTTGGAAGACACAGTAAGTATTATCAAGAGCAAAACTAAAAGAAAAAAATGATTCGATGTGGCTTTCTTTGGCTCTTCATGAATCCACAGACAGACACTGCTCAGCTGTTGATTACTTCAGGAGTCCATGATCAACATGAAGTGACTTAAGAATTAGTTTCTATGATAGACAATGTTGACTATAAGAATATTTTCAAAGAAACTGAGGAAACACTAACTCAGTATAACAATGTGAAATCTACTAAGAAAGGTTATATACTATTAGTTAAAAATATAGAGAAAGCAGAAAGATCTTAGATAAATTTACAAAGCCTATGAACATGTGTTATGGTTTACACCTAAAATGCCTTTCAACACCGCATGTATCCGGAGACAGGGCTTAGAGAAAAGGACTAGTTCACAAGGGCACTATACCTATCAGTGGATTAATGAGTTCATAGCAGACTGGGCTGTTCAGAGGTTGGGTGTGATTGGAAGAGATGGTCACGGGGGTGGGGGCTGGAAGAATGTATTCTTGTTCCCTGCTCACTGGAGGGATACCTCCACCATGCCTTTCTGCCATGTCATTTCTGCGTAGGAACCAATCAATCAGTCATGGACTGAATCCTCTGAAAACAAAGAGCCAAAATAAACTTTTCCTCCTTGGTGTTAAGTATTCTGTCCCAAGGACTAGAAAGTATCTAATACAATTTATACAAGCCTATGTTAAAATTTAAAGTGTATAATTATTCATTAAATTATTCATTAGCAAATAGATTTTTTAAATATTAGAGTGTATTATATGGTACTGAACCAACAGTGTCAATAGTAGATTTCATTTGCTCTTATGGACATGGATATTCACATTGCTGACTTTATGAATTTTTGACAAAAATAGAAGGCTACAAATTTCTGAAGGTCATTTTGAATTTATGACACTTAGGGATAGGTGGCCAGAAGCAAATAGAGATGTGTTGTTTTCTTCTAATTTTGATAATTATATGACAATCAACAAATACTTCACAGTACCTTAAAACTCAAATGACACAAATTAAAATAAAATGCAACAAAATGTAAAGAAGAGTCAAATTTAAAACTTCTCTCATTTTCTTTTACTCTATCTACTTAACATATCAAAAAAGTAGGAGTGGGCCGGGGATTTAGCTCAGTAGTTCCAGCACCTGTCTTGCAAGCTCAAGGACCTGGGTTCAATCCTGAGGGGCCACATACAATACTGGGCATGGAGACTCACACTCTGCAGCAATCAGTACCACAAACCACAGTGCTGGGCGTGGTGTCTCACACCTGTAATCCCAGCACTGGGGAGGCAGAGGCAGGAGGACTGCTGTGATGTGAGTTTGAGGCTGAGCTCAGAGCCAGCCTGAACTACAAAGCAAGACCCTGTCTCAAAAAAAAAAGTAGGAGTTTTATTACCTTTTAGTGATAAAAGTATCAGCTAATAAAACTAAAGAAAACGATTACCAAAATAATAATAAAATATTAATAAATATTATGACTGACACTAAAAGTAACAGATCATCTTCCACAATATGAACACAGATTTTACCAAATAATAGTTTGATAAAGCAAAAAATAAACTTCGATTATTTCAACTAAACACTAACCTTGGAATAATCAGAAAGACTGCAGTATTTAAAAAAATGGCTTTTTCTTAAGACAATTTAGTACAACACTGAATGATCAATTTTACAGGCAATGGATTTTTAGAAAATGGATTTATAAGAAATCAAAAACATCGGGGGGGCCAAAGCAGAAGGAAGGACTCCTGTGGCAACCAACCCCATTGAGTATGCCCAAAGTAGGCGGTAAGCAGTGTAGACTGTAAAGAGTTAACCCCACAAGCAGCCTATTTTAGGAAGTGAGTCTGACCAAAGCATATGAGATGATACAGAATGACTCTTACCCAAACTCCATTCCCAGCCTAACACTGGAACTCTTGATCTCTCCTTTACAAACCTTGCTTGCATCAGTAATGTACCCATAGCAGTATCATGCAGCCCTTTTACCTCAACTTAATTATGATTGTGTCACCAACAAATATCAGTGGCTTTGGCTGGCCAGCGTCTTTTGCTGTTTGCCCCACACTGACCATCATAGCTCCCCATGTCTCTCTTTAACTCTACCTTCATGTTTTTCTTCTTGGCTTGCACCAAAGTACAGAGCCAGAAATCAGAACCTGCCTCAAGGGTCTGCAGGTACTCAAGTTCAAGCTCAGCTGGGGCAATTTAATAACTTATTGATACTGTCTCAAAAAGTAAAAAGGCCAACAATATATAGCTCAATATGAAGAACCCCAATATTACAGAAAGAAGAAAACAAAGTAATTAATAAATATATTCTCAAGACTTCAGTATATCCTTAAAATTCAGTTCTAGTTACTGAAAGACAGTGTTTAAATTTCATATATTATAGATATTATTCATCTATTACAGAATAAGTAAATAAAATTCATAACACAATATGAAATGGTTTCAGGTATGAAGTCAGGCAATTCTGAAAATATTCTGAATGTTTCAAATTTTGTCATTTTACAGGGTAATTACTATGTTTATACTACATATTTCTTAAGGTGATATGGAAACAGTGTCCTCTTTTATATAATACAATCCTTGTTAACTTCTGATACCCTGGAAGAATTGTTAACAGCACCTCCTTTCAGAAAGTACTAAACACCATATGGTAAATAGTCACAGATTATACCAAGAAATACTGAAGTTAAGAATATCATAACAGCATAATATAGTGAGCAAATAAGACCCAACTCAACTACCAGGTAAAAAGAAACTGAAAGAGGGAGTATTAAGGGAGACAGAATGAATAAATATGGTTTAGACAAAGTGAAAAGATGGAATATTAATAGTCCTCTTCTTAAATAATTTCAAATATTTGACATTCTAAGATTATTATCATCTTTTAACTAAAAACAACATACTTTGGGAAGCACTGCCTGAGTCTGCGGTTGCTTACCACTCAAATTAATCATACTTGTAAATGAATGACATTTTTATAAAGCTTTTAAATAGGTTATATCACTACAATATTTGTAATGGGAGATTTTAAGATGGTAAAATATAAGAATGCAGCATTCATCTCCTCCTCCACAAAGAAGAACCAAAGCAACAGATACATACATTTTGAGGTAGGAGACCAAAGGCAAATGGCAGAATTCAACAAACAACATTAAAGCCCTGTAGAGCTTGAAGATCTGGGACAGCAAAACTGGAAGAGATGCAAAGGAGCCCAGCAGTTGTGGTTCCATCTCCTGAGTTGGATCAGGGGACTACCATTGGCAGAAGAAAGGGTGACTGAAAGGTTCTAGCAAACTTCATCAGTGTGAACAATGATAATTCTAGCTACTCAGAAGTATAGTGTTCACAGACTTGCAACCCAGTTAGAGGAGCAACCTGGAGGCTGCACAACAATACTTTTAAAACAATTCATGTTATCCTGATAATGGATTGTGCAGGCAGCTGTAGCTAGAGAACATCTTGGGAAGAGAGCTTGTTACAGCTTGTATCTGGATGTCCCTCCAAGAGCCTCATGCCATCACAGGTGGGGCTTTTTCTTATTAAAGAAAACATCCAATATTTGTCTATCTGAGTCTGGCTTATTTTGCTTAACATGATGACCTCCCATTCTATTCATTTCCTACTACTGATATATAATTTCATTCTTCTCTATTGTTCAATAACATTCTAATGTATATGTGTGTGTGTGTATACATATACATATATATATATATATATACACACACACATACACACACACACACAAACACAGACATATATCTTGGCTACTATGAACTGTGCCATTCAAGAAAAGAAGGGAAAGAGAAGGAAAAGGAAGAGGAGAGGAGAGGAGGGGAGGGAGGAAAAAAAAAGAGTACGTATATTTGGAGTAAACTGGTTTTAAATTTCTTCGGATATATACCAAGGAGTGATATAACTGGATTATACATTCTTCATTTTTAATGTTTTTGATGAAATTCTACCAGGGTGGTGAATCTATGATATGTGTTGGCACAATAGGCTATTTTTATCACTGAAAGCTCTGCTGTCATGTTTATTTCTCTTTTAATGTATAAAGTGCTTTTTCCAAACTGTAATGTTAGTATTTAGGTTTAATTGCAGGGTTGGTACTTTGTGACAAATAAGAGGGTTTTGGGTTACAGTTCGGGCATTCAGTCTCTAAAAGGTTCACCATCACTGTACTGATTTCCACACTGGCTTACTAACATATTCCCACCACCAGTGTAGAAGTGTTCCTTTTTCCCCATACTCTCCCTATCACTTATTGTTTTTTATATTCTTGATGATAGGCATTCTGATTAGTGTCATATGGACTATTTACATTAAACAAATACTATGCCATTTTGTATTAGGGAATTAAGAAGTAGCAAATTTTGATATGCAGAGAGAATCCTCGAACTACTCTAGAAGAAACTAAAGGATGACTGTGTTTATATGTGTGTGGGTGTGTATAATATATATATACATATATATATACATATATGTATATATATATATATATGTATGTGTACATCTCCATACGCACACACACATACACCAATATATCACACACACACACACACAGATGAGAGACACAGACAGACTGAATTTTACATGGAAATTACTTAGGTTACTTAGATTACTCATTTACTACTTCAAATTACTATTTCAAATATTTAATATTAAATGAAAGTCACAGTTTAACTGTCTTACTTCTCCAATAATAAAGATTACTTCAACTAATAAGAAATGTTTCCACATTAATAAATTCTACATTAACAATGAATTAAAATTACCATATCAGATACTGATGATTGCAAATTATAAATCAAAACATTCCGGGGGGATAAAAACTTATACAACATGTGCTGAGGATGTAACTTTGAAGAAGAGCCTTTGTTAGCCAAGTACAGAAGTCCTGGGTTTGAATCCCAGCACCATAAAACAAAAACAAAATAAAGTATGATACAAGATATACAGTTTACTAATAAAAAATGAAGAAAAAAACAAAACATGTTTTTGAATTCTCAAAAGGTAGTAATCATGATTATGTAAGATAATGTCTTAATTCTTATAATACACAGCCTAAAGTATTTATTTGTAAAGGGGAAGAATGTTTCTAATATATTCTTTGGTTCATAAAAAATGCATCCATCAAATCTTTCCAATATCAAATCATAATTCATAAAAACCATCTGTATGAATTGCAACTATAATGGATAGTTGCAATTTAGTAATACTGACAATCTTTCCTCATCTACTCCCTCCATTTGGGAATTCACACAGAAAATTTACCTAGAAAATATATACATATATATATATTTATATTTATATATTTATATTTATATACACAATTTCTGGCCAACACAAAAAATGACTTATAAACCAGGCAGGGATATAACAAATAAAAACAAAATGTAAGTAACTGCTGACTCCGAGTAAAGGGGATTAAGAAGTTTCTTGTCCTATTCTTCAAATATCTCCACAAGTTTGAACTTAACAAGAGAAAAAGGTAGTTTTAGGAAATATACTCAAAAGTTTCAGTTTTTACTAACTATAATATTCTTTTGTGACTAATTTTCTCTTTCTTGAAAGCCAATATAATCTTTTCATCCATTTATTACTGTACTTAAATTACTCAAATTTAATTCTAACAGAACAATAGTAATCTTAGACAAATTTTTGAAAACTATAAGATTAAAAACTTCTACACAAAGAATAACTCCAAGAGAAAAGATGCAAATAAAATGACTATCATAATCTTTTGTTTTTTATTTGCAAGTATAAAACTGAAGAAAAACAAAAGCCTGGACCATAGCATCTGTCATATCAGAATATAAAAAGATGATCCTGGCACAAAATGAAAAAGCTCTAATTCATTTGCAAATCAAGCCTGCCGGTTCCATTTCAAGCTGGCGGTAACTGTCAAGAGTTAACAAGATAATCACTTTCAATCCTGGCTTCAATGGTACATTACACTGTTATTCCATTCAATAAGGCCGTTCTTTGGGGCACTAGATGAATGGTTTTCATTTCTAACTCACACAAAAAGTTGTGGGGGGAAAAATCCACGGGGCTTAAGAAAGAAATCCCTTTATGGGCATTTATCTGCCGGTACTTGCTTTTAGGCAAAATGAGATATTTTGAAACATCAGTGTCCATTCACTTCCTCTATTCCTTTAGGCCCTTAATCCATTAAAAAAAATTGGCATGTGAGAAAAGTGCAAAATCAGTTTCATTTTTTAAATTATCAATGTACAATAAACAAAAATTCTCTATTAGAGTGATTTTATGTAAATACAACCCTATTGTAGCCAGAGGACAAATATTAACCAAACTTCTTATTTCATGGTAACTCAACTAACTTTTTTAGATTATTCACTTAAATATTGGGTAAAACATGGAAGCTTATAGCTTAATATTTACCTCTTATTGTACTTACAGTGACCTATATGTCTAAAAAAAGAATAATTTTTAAAAAACCTTTCCAGATCATTTGTAGTTCAATGAAAATAAATTTTTAACTATGTTTCTCTATGATGTACTCATCAAAAAGCACTATTCAAGTTTTTATTATTTCATGGCTTAATGTAATTTTAGAAATAAATGTACTTGAATTATAAAATACTGAAAAATACTGAATCTGTATATAAGAAAGAAATATATTTTATTCTATTTAGAGCTTTCAGTGATAACAACAGCCCATTGTGGCGTAAGTGCCAAAAACTTGCCACCACAGCTCAAAGAAAGTTTCAAAGTGTAAAGATTCAAATGTATCTGCTACTAATATACAACTAATTTCTTCAGTCTATGAGATTAAAACAAAATCAAAATCTTGTCCCTGCCTGCTCATGAGGCCATATATCCATCAAATCTTTCCAATATCAAATCATAATTCATAAAAACCATCTGTATGAATTGCAACTATAATGAATAGTTGCAATTTAGCAATACTGACAATTTGGGAATTCACACGGAAAATTTACCTAGAATATATATTTCTATGTAAGTCACAATTTCTGGCCAACATTTTTAATCCTCTTTTTTTGATCTAAAAAGCATTTATTAGTTTTCAAAGATGTTAAGAAGTTAGAACACTGATTGCTTTTGATTATAAAATCAATTATAAGTTTTAAATTTTAAAGTTCATATGACTTCATGAATACATGTAAAACACATGGGTAACCTTTTCATAAGAGAGAAATTTCCTTACTAGTCATCCTCTGCAACTGTTTAAGTTCATTCATTTCTTCTAAGTTTGGTCTTGGTAGTTATATTGATCATCCAAAAGGCGAAAATAATCTCTTTCCTTAAAATTTTTTCTTAAAAAACTATATAAATGTTTTAAATTGTATGATAAGGTGATTCAGAAAAATTTATGTCAGATAAATTTAGCCAGTAATATTTAAATTTTAATAATCTAAATTTTGCCATATCTAAACCACAATCTGTGAACAAAATTATATTTATAAAGTCTTGATTAAAATTTAAATTAGGCCTATTAAAAACTAGTACATTTAGAGCACAAATTCCTTATGGTTAGCCCACTAGATTTAGAAAAGCTTATATGGTATTATAAAATGACAATAATATCGAGTGAAATTTACTATTCCGAATGTTAAAGCCCTATTACCAAACAAGTTAAATACACCAAGTTAATTAGTAATGATACACTCAATAAAGTAAATTCAAACACATAATTACAATGTACAATTTAGGGCCAACTAGAAACAGCACTAGAAAGTCCTAAAGAATCCTTGCAAACACAAAACTACCTCCACAGCACAATTAATTATCTTATCATTGATATCCCCATCATTTTGTTGACATTCAGGATCATAGTTAACTCAAGAAGTAGAAACATTTAAACTTTCAGCTTCAAGTTGTCCTGCTGTATCCTCCTTCCCTCATTAGATATCTGAGGTTAGTTTTAAGCAAACACAGTAGCAAACATAGTAGGTGTATGAAAAGCCTCCTATATATTAACCACTGGAAAGCAATGAAGAGTATAAGAAAAACAACACTCTTTTAGGTCAAAAACTTTAAGCACCAACACACATTCCAAAAAGCAACGTGGAGTTCTTAAATATGGACATAGTGGCCCAATCCCATTAGTTATACTGATATTTGATTTTTAAAAATCTGTTTGCAAAATAACGTGTGTGTGTGTGTGTGTGTGTATGTGTGTGTGTATGTGTGTGTACTGATCTCAGGACCTGAAGAATACCAAGCATTAGCTCTACCAGTGAGCTATAAACCCAGCCACAGAAGCACAATTTTTAAACTGCAGTGATAATTTACTTGAAACATATTTGTTTTGAAATGCAGCAGGTTGATGTCTATAATCTTTGAATATAGTATGTAAACATCTATTTCAGAACATGTTTCTGACAAAGTCCATGTACATAATAAAGAAGTGATAAAACATTCAAATTATTATCATATGTTATAGACTTTTTATCACAACACAGCTATTTGAATTTCTGAATAGTTGAGGATGATATGACATAGCCAAAAAGTGTTTTAATTTCTTTAGTTAAAAAAATTCATACATTACATTAAAGATATTTCATTTTGATGTTGTTCTGTTATTTTCAAGGCACCAAAAGAAACCAAAATAGCATTTTGTGAAGGTACAGGAACTCCTTATGAATGTTTTTAGAAAATGAGTAAAAACTGAGCATAAAGAAATGAGAATTTGATGAAACATCAAGATTATTCTTGTACATCAAATATCACAAATTGGTATTAATTACACTAACTGAACACTTAAAATAAAATAAATTATTTATCAATCATCACCTAGACAGTTTTCTTGGATACATAAGAGACAGCCTTCAGACAGCTGTTGTAATGTTTTCAGGATACAAATAAGCAACATTTACTTCTAGTTTAAATCAATCTATTTCCAGTAAATTTAAGAAAATAAACAAGAATATAAAATAACTACTAAATTTTATGACATGATGCTGCTGGCATAATGGGATACTGGTTGAATTAAAGCAAAAGATTGAATATACTAAATTAAAAAATCATATTTATTTTAGATACATTGAGCATATTCTCTAAAAGAAAAATGAACATATGATGGAATAAAATGTTTTATGGTTATTACAATTGTTTTAGTACCATATTTTACTACATAAGACAGTGGTCATAACATTGTTTAAAGGCCACATTAACGTGAGGTCAATTTTACAAAAACATTTTACAAAAACTGAGAAAATCTCTACAGTAATACTAAAATGTAATCTATATTTTTGTGAAAAGTGATGCTACTTCTATAACCTTTTTTCTTCTTTATTCTATAATTTCCAATTATTTTATAATGTACATATATTAGTTTTATAGTCAAGAAAAAATATTTAATGAAAATCGTAATTAAAAGACTTAAATATATACAATGAAAAAAATCCTATCCAGAAAAATGAATTCCCCAATAAAGAGGATAGAAAAACTGTTATTTAAACCTGCTTAACATACACACTCCTATCAACACAAAAATCTGAATAAGTAACTACTGAAATATTTAACAAATAAAAGTCTCTTGGAGAAGTAAAATCACCTTTTGATCAAACTTTTGATTCTAACATTTTCACAGCTAGAAACCCATCATTTTGAAGGAATTTTCAATTTTAAAAAAGGCAAAGAAAATCTGTGAATATTATAAGATTTCTTCAAGAATTTCACGCTTTTATAAACTATTTGTGATGGACATAAATTTAATATTTAGTATAAAAAGTCTCCCAACTTCCAGAAAGTTTATTTAAACTTTTGTTTTGCTTTTGGAGAAAAGCTCTTGCTATGTAGTTTGGGCTGGTACTGAATTCACTATCTAGCCCAGGCTGGCTTTGAACTTATGGCAATCCTCCTGCCTTAGCCTTCCGAGTGCTGGGACAAGAGGAATGTGCCACCATACCTGGCCTAGTATGTTTACTATAAAGGATTTATATTAATGAAATTTTTGTTTCTTGGTTTTGCTGTTGTTGTTTTGAGACAGCACCTCACTATGCACTTCAGACTGGTGCTGAATTTACTATGCAGTTGAAGCTGACCTCAAACTTACATCAATCTTCCTGCCTGAGCCTCATGTGTGTTGGGATTAGAAGTGTATTCAAGTATATTTTAAATGCAATTTTTAAATTAAAATTAAGATTATTTCTAACAATAGTGAAGAAGTGAAATGGCAAAATAAAATTTCTCATAAATAGCAATTATAAAAAAATGAATAACTGATTTAAAGATTGATTAAAACACATTAGATAGGATCCAAAAATCCAATAAGGATACTTAATCTCAAAATTCTTACTTGGAAGTGAAAATAATTATAGTTCTATGGCTCTCTGGTACAAAGGCATTTCCTATCATGGATAGGGGTATAGAAACACAATGGCGGAAAAAATAAAAAGATGTTCTGTCAGCTGAGGATATTCTCTGAAAGAGCTCAGAGAACCTTTAAAAAAAGAGAGAGAGATGACATCAAGGCAACCATGAAAGTGTAGTCCAATCCCATAAGTTGCCCAGACCAGACCACTGGCTAATGGCTAAACTACAGTGTACACTTCAAAGGAAATTGTACGGAATCCTGGAAGAAAAAAAAAAAAAAATCAGGAAAAAAAAAATTCTATGTAATTGTTTTTCAAGTTGCTTGTATCTCCTGAATATGTGCATCTCTAGTGGCAGGAAGTGTATCCAAGGACAGATCAGAAACCAAGTAGAATCAGTCAAAACTGAGGAATCAATATACTAGAATTAGAAGTACAAAGAACAGTGAGTTCTAATCCGACTTAAATTACTAGCTTAAAATCGAGTTACATAAAAACAGAACAGACTACAGCTAAGATCTAGTTGAGTACTGGGAAGGCTTCCCAGGGCAGTTATCAGTACTGTTCAGAGCATCAGGAAGTTTGTACTGTAGTTTCAAGGAAAAGTAACAACAACAAAACAAAATGAAAATCTGAAGAGAACATAACTGAATATAGACTGGCCATACATTCACTTGATTTTTAAAGAAAAGATATTAAACATACATACACACATACATACAAGAGTTAATCAAAAATATATGGTGAATGTTCAAATTAAAAACATTATCATAGGGCCAGGGATGTAGCTCAGCAACAGGCCTAGCAAGCATGAGGTCCTCCATTCATTCCTCAGTACAAAAAAAAAAAAAATCAATGAATAAAGACTATCAAGTGGAGCAGATATTAAAATGTTTTATCAGCAGTTTACAAGTTATAACTCAAAACACTTTTTTAAAATTTCAATGAAAATTAGTATGATATGCTCACATTGAACTGAGAATTACTGAGCCAAGAGTAAGATATGAACTTTCAGAACACTTTTTAAAAGGAACCATGAGCGATCTTGAATGATTTACTTAAATTAACAGATACCACTATGGCCTTTTCACCATTTATGAACTACAATGCCATTTACAAATGACTGGTCATTGAACTGCTTTCCTCATTTCTCTAGGTTCCTGTGTAACTGTAATGGTTTTCAACTAGTCCTACAGCATTTTCAACACTACCAGGAGAACAAAGGTAAACTCTTATTAATGTTTCACAATGTGGCATTTTGACAATTTTGATGGGAAAAATCTCTCTACTGTGTGCGCTGTTGTGTACAGTATAAAACATAAGATTAACCCATTGTGATTGTAACAATCCTACCATATATTTCCCTACAGGTCTACATGTGCCAAATGTGATAAGAACAAGTCTACTAAACTTTTTTTCATTACATTTGAACTTTCTGTAAAATAATGACTGAGAATAGCTGATAGCATATAGATCTATAGGAATGAACATACAATCCAGCAAGCCTTGTCCCTCAGCAGTATTTTTGCATTTTACCTAAAATTATTAACAGAACACTGGAGTATAGCTCCGTGGCAGCTGAGTAGAAAGAACTCATTTCTCAAATAGCCCATCACTACTCAAATAAAATAAGTAAAATGTGCTACTATTTGTATTGCTTATTATGGTAACACAAGAAATATAATTTTTATTTTTAAACTACACCTTTCAAAGAGTACAGTGATTTGACATTTCCAAATAATTATACAGGTTTGAAAGGCATACAAGTGTGAAATAGAATGAGAAGTGGACATACTGGAAAAGGAGAAAATTTTTAAAAGATGGCAAGTTAGAGGCAGTGTATATTCAGAATCACTCCAGAATATTAATCCAAGGCAATAATACATGGCTCTATGAGGACAAAAGAATATACAAAAGACCAGAGAACTGTATTTTCAGAGTGCTAGCAATAACAAACCACATAAAATCCTGAAATATTAATAACTGAAAACATTGCTGAATAAGGGGTCTCTTCCTGTCCTATACAACAGAAAAAGTAGAAATTCCCCAAATGCATCTGAGCACTGGATGTGCAACAAAACAGAGATATTGCCCATTCCAAGGGAGATTTGATTATAAGCAAAGTGAGAGGAGACAGGAATAGCAATTCCAATCTGTGTCCTTAGATTTGGACAGGGTTGGACTGTAAGGCTATTTTTTTTAACCTCTAAATCTTTATTGGTACATTATAAATACACAACACCATCGCATTCAATACTGAGAGTTTGTACCAGTATATGATATGACTTGATTCCCACTTTTTCCCATTCTTCCACCCTGCAACCCCCAACCCGTATATACATAAGCTTTTTTTTTTTTTTTTTTTTAATTACTACTACTTTCTTTTTCCCCTCATTATTTACCCCTACACCCTGAGAGAAAGGAATCCTTCGCTGCTGTTGGTGGGAGACTCATGCAACCTCTGTGGACATTCCTCAAAAAGCTAGGATCAGAGGTCCCATTTAACCTGCCCATTGCTCTGTTAGGTATATACACAAAAGAATGAAAAGATTCATATCACAGCGACATACGTGCACCACGTTTATAGCACCTCAGTTTGTGATAGCTAAATTTTGGAAACAATCAAAATGCAAGGCTATCTTAAGGGCTTTTCCTTCCCCCTTACTTCAGCTGAACAAGCAGGAAACATACTTGAGCTAAAGAGGATTGGAAAGTCTTCTACATATGCTCAGAAAATCTCTGTAAGAGCCAAGAAATGGCTATGAGATCTAATAATTAGAGTGGGATCTTTGAAAAGGTGAGCATGACCAAGTAATATTAAAATCATAATATTAGAAAAGCTCTACCCTCTAGGTTATAGGATACTGTAACACTAAACTGGGAGAACTATAGTAGTACAGATGGACAGTGAGATACAGCCACAGTGGAAATGTAGTGACACAACTAATGAAGCCACATGAGGTTTTGTGGTGGGAGGGCATCTGAGTCTGGAGACAAACCTGCAGGGAGGAGTGGGAAAGGGACCCTGAACACCAGCTTTCTCCAATATAAACAGTTCTTGGCCATCCATTTCTACCTCCAAATAACTTGGGGGCACTCTGGGTATTGACAGCAACAGAGTTACTGGCCAGCTGTGTTTCCCAAGGTGCAGTCTGGATATTTCTAACTCGTCAGCCTACACTCTGGATCTGCCTTCTGACTGTGTAACTGGCAGATTGATGGGACAGTTGGAAGCTCTACTCACTTCACCCCACTGTACGGAAGAGTCAGTAGGTGGGCTTTAATTCAATGACTGGTCAAGGAGTCCAGTTTCTACCAACAACTAAAAAGGTCTAGTTTAACCTCCTGCAAGCTTTTAAGGTCTTTCTTATTTTGACTGAACTAGGACAGAACTCTGAACTAATTTAGACTCCAATATTAATTTCATCTCAAGGAGGAATGTCAGACAGGGAGGGTTTTTTTTTTTTTTTCTTTTTAAAGGCTATTAAAAATAGTGTTCCTTTTATAAGTGCCAAGGGATGTATGTCTCTAAGAATGCTAATTATTGCTTTTATCCTATGCTATTATATTAGATTATGTTCTCCCATACAAAGTGTGCTGATTAATTTAGATTCAATCCTCCTGTATCTTCTTCCACTTTCCATTTAATTTCCCTCCCTACTTCTTCTTTCTTTCCTTTTTCTCTTACATTCTCTCAAACTTCCCTATTACACATCTTCTCTTATACACAAAAATTATCATTGAAACATTTTTCCTTTTCTTTTTATACTTACTATTTATTTTTTTGAGGCATGTCTTGGTATTTAATTCAGGCTGGCCATGAACTTACTATGTAGCCAAGGTTGCCCTCCAATTAACTGTGATCCTCCTAGCTCAGCCTCCATGGTGCCAGGGTTACAGGTGTCGCCATCTGTATTTTAGAGTATGTGTATGAGGTCCATGCACATGTCACTATATATTATGTTAATCACTGCTTCTGCTTCTATAGTGTCTTACTTTGACTTGTCTGTGAAGAGCTTCTGGTAGTTTATTATTGGACTGAATCTCTACATATTGTTTTACATTCCATTTGTATTTCCTTCCCTTTCTACCCTTTCACATGACCTCTAAAGTTGTCCTCTTTCCCTTCTCCATTTTGAGTATGAAAATAACACTGTCAGCCGGGGATATAACTCAGTGGTTTCAGTGTCTGCCTGGCACAAGGTCCTAATTTTGATTTTAAGTAATCACATACCAAAAAGCTGGATATGGTGGCTCACACCTGTAATTCCAACACTCAGGAGGCAAACACAGGAGGACTGCTTTGAGTTTGAGGCCGGCCTGGGCTAGAGTCAGTTTGGGGCCAGAATGAACTACAAAGCAAGACTCTGTCTCAAAAAATAAATAAATAAAATAAAAATGATCATTGTCGAAACCTGTATCTTATTTTTGTTCTCCTGTGTAACTTTATTTCTTTCATTCATTCTTAGTTTTATTCTATTTCTCACCTTATCCTCCATCACTTTATCCTTCATATTCCATGAGTTATTTAAAGAGTTAAATTTTTGTTATTTTTACTTTATTTATTTATTTATTTGGGGATTTTTTGAGATTAGGTCTTGCTTTGTAGTTCAGGCTGGTCATGAACTCACTATGTAGTTCAGGCTAACCTCCAACTCACAGCAGTCCTCTGCCTCTGAAGTGCTGGTATGACAAGCATGTGCCACCACATCCAGGTAGAAGTTAAGAGAATCATGAGAAAACCAGGCACCTCCCAATATTTTTGACTGCCCAAAGGTTGGTCCCACAGACAACGAAGTGGATGAAAGTCCAAACAAGGAATATAAAAACCTATTAGTTAAAATTATTTTAAAAATCAGAGAAGAGACAAATAAGCTGAAAGAGTCAAGTATTCGATAACCAGTAACATTAAAAAAGATCCAAATAAGCAACTGAATAACCTAAGAAGGACAATAAAGATATGAAAAAATCACTTAAATGAAAAATTAAAGGCCATGAAAAGGAATCAAGAACAAATACTAGAAATGAAAACTTAAAAAGAAAGTCTTGCCAGTAGGCAAGATCAGTCAGAAAAAAGAATAACACAATATGAAGTCAAGATAGATGTAACCAAACACTTATTCACTAATAATGAAAATAAAAAGATAACCTAAAAATTTTCCAAGAGCTCTTGATAACTCTAACAAATTTAAGAATAACCAAACTGTCAAAGTAGAAGCTAATGGTATAAAAACATTTATTCACTGAAACTACTGCAGAAAACTTTCCAAATCTAGGGAATAAGATGGATATCCTGGTAAAGAAGATATTTATAACCCCAACTAAACACAAGTAGAGAATGTTTGCATGATATATACAACAGGCCAGGAACTCATAATAAAGAATACTAAAATGTGTTAGAAAGCAGTGATCAAATCACCGATATGGGCAAATACATTGGAACAGAAAATTTCTCAAAATAAACCTTAAAGGGCAAGGGAACTTAAAGTGAAGATTTTCATCTCCTCTCCTAGAAAACAATCCAACACTGAGTTCCACACCTGCAAAGCTATTCTTCCCAGTAACCAGGAAAAAAGACTTTTCAAAATAAAGATAAATTAAGGGCCAGGGATTTAGCTTGGTGGTCCGCTGCCTGCCTTGCAAGTGCAAAGTCTCAAGTTTGATCCCCAGGAACCACTTACCACAATACCAGGTGTGGTGACTCACACCTATATGACCAGCACTCAGGAGGCAGAGGCAGGAGGACTGCTGAGTTCAAGGCTAGCCAGGACTACATAGTGAGTTTGGGGCCAGCCTGAACTACAAAGTGAGACCCTGTCTCAAAAACAAAAACAAAAACAACCTACTAGATCAAGCAGATAAAAGGTTAATCAAAAGAATCAGAATTAAACTACATTCTAGAATAAAAGTATTTAACAGGAATCTATAGTGTATTTCTTCTAACAGAAAAACATACACTCTTTTCATCTCTCTACAAAACTTTTTCCAAAATAGACTACATTTTAGGCCATAAATTATATTTTTAAAATATGAGTACTAAAATAATTTCTTATGTCCTGTCAAAGGACAATGAAAAGAAAGCAGGGGAAAAACATGAAAAGAAGTCACAAGAACTACACACTTATCAGAATGTGTAGGACCCAAAGTAGTTTTAAGGTTTATAGCTACCAGCATTTACATTAAAAAACAGAGCAATCTCAAGTAAATAATGTTGCATCTTAAGGACCTGGAAAAAGAAAAACAATCCAAACCTAGAACAAATAGAAGGAAAATAAATTATAAACATGAGTATGAAAATTAAGGAAATTGAAATTAAAACATACAAACAATCAATGAATCAGAATACGTTCTCTGAAAAAAAGTTTAAAAAGTTTTTTTTAAAAAACCTGGTACCAAAAGTCAGGACATTACTATGTCTGCTTCTGGCCTTGTGGTTAAAAACCCTCTGGGGGTGGAACTGGTTTGTGGAAGGAATTTGGAAAGGTTTGGAGATGCAGGCTAGAAAAGATCTGGAATGCTGTGAGCAGAGCTTGATGAATAATACTGGTTGAAGTTCAATAAGACAGGATTCTGATAACCTGAACAGTAACAACATAGCCTTTGAGGTTTGGAGCTGAACTATACGGAACTGCACTCCAGGCCATTCATGTTCCATTCTGACAACTTGTTTGCATTTGACACATGGCATAAGACTTTGTAGGAGGCTGAGTTTAAAGTAGAGGAGTCACTGACCTATTGGAGGAAATTTCAAGAGGTGAACATTTAAGCTGTTGTGTGTGTACTATTGGCTGCATTTAATCCAAATGGGGTAAGAATCAAGTGCAAAAAGAGCTGAACGATGTTAAGAATCTGAAGGCTGGCCAGAGTCAGATTCAAAGAAGTTGTGTTAGTTGAAAAAATGAAGAAGCTGAGTAGTTTGCACAAGAACAGGCAGGACAGCTTCAGGGAATCTCAAGAATTGGCCCACTTATCACACAGTCAGAGAAGAAAAAAGGGTCAAGTACTGTGAAAGATTTTGCTTTGAGAAGGAAGCATCAGAGTTCATTGTTTGCTCAGTGTCATCAAGGGAAATGTATCTCTATTTACAGCCATCCAACTCTCAGATCCCACTTCAGGTGACCCCAGGCGGTCTGACTACTACTGGAGCAGGCAGCAGTCCTTGGGGTCACCCATGGGTGCTAGTTGTAAAAATACGCAGAACGGGGCCGGGGAGTTAGCTCAGTGGCTCCGGCGCCTGTCTTGCAAGCACAAGGGCCCAGGTTCGATCCCTGGTAACCACATAACAATACTGGGTGTGGAGACTCACAGCAGCAACCAGTACCACATACCACAGTGCCGGATGTGGTGGTTCACGCCTGTAATCCCAACACTCAGGAGGCAGAGGCAGAAGGATTGCTGTGATGTGAGTTTGAGGCTGAGCTCAGGGCTAGCCTGAACCACAAAGCAAGACCCTGTCTCAAAAAAACCTAAAAAAAAAAAAAATATATATATATATATATATATATATATATATATATATACATATATATATGCAGAACGTCAGAATTAGGCGGTTAGCGAAGTTTCAGAGGAATACCTGAGAAATGAAGCAATGTGGTGTGATAGGGTTACAGTCTGCCAAGAAGCTCTTGAGAAAATGATGCATGAATCTCTAGTGTGAAGTCAAAGTTATAATGCAGACATTAGAAAGCTATACATGCCAGGAACATGAAACATCTGCAAAGGAAAGCCATAGGTGATGAGGAGTCAGCCTGGAAAGAACCCTGTGGAGTGGGGCTGCTCTAGCCACCTGGAGCTCACAAATGTACCCATTCATGGACACAGAGCTACAGGAATTAATGTTAGTCCTGCTATGCTCTTATTCTTTTCAATTTCTCTCTTGTGAGATGGAAATTTTTACCCTGTGACATTGTGTGTTGGAAGAATTTTTCTCTTTTATTTTTACAGGAGTTCACAGCCAATAGTTTATCATGAGTCTCAGAAGAGATTTTGAAATTGGTATTTTGTATAATACTGAAAGAGCTAACATTTTGGCAACTCTTGAAGATAAGGCTAAATAAATTTTACATGATGAGATGGACATGAGCTTTCTGGGAATAAAGAATGGAATTATTATGATTTAAATGTAAAATGTCTCCAGAAGTCTCAAATGTGAGAGGTAAAACTTCAAAAAGTGGTTGGTTGGCAGAGGTACCGAGGCTAAATATGCTGTTAGGAGGTAGGGTCTGCTTACAGAGAAGGGATACTGGGGATGTGATCCGAAAGCATGTATTCTTGTTTCCAGCTTTGGTCTTTGTCTTTCTGCATTCTGGCTGCTGTGTATTAAAAGCAGCTGTCCTTGGCCAGGCACCTCAACCATGCCATTTCTGCTTGGGGTAAGCTGTCTATGCACTGAGCCCTCTGAAACCACAAGTCAAATAAATGTCTCCTCTTTTTAGTTATTGGTGTTAGCTATTTTATTCCAGAGATAGCAAAGCTGACAAATGAACTATTTTAAAGCATTTTCACTGTGATAACACTATACCTAAATTATGTGCTAATTATATCAAAATTCAAAGAATACTGTGTATAATTTCAATCTTGGATAAATTTTCCTGAGAAAAGAAAAGAAGTATTGCTTTACATGCTTTCACTTTCAGGATGTATTTCTTTGTGAATGAGGGAGGGACCTTACAAGCAATCTATCTTTGGAGTTTTGTTTTTTAATCTAGTCTGCCAATCTGTGTCTATTGATTGAGGAATTAAGATTATTTACATTAAGTGTTAATACTGAAAAGTAGTTCTTGAATCCTGTCATTGCACTATTGTTTTAGCGCTGATACATTTTTTCTTTTGTTTAACTATTCTAGTTAGACGTATTTTTTTTCTTTTGGCATTTGGGTGATATTGGCATCATTATCTCAGTAGATACTGTTCTTTAGTATATTCTGCAATGCTGATTTAGTGGTCACGAGTTTCTTTAGATTCTCTTTGTCCTAGAAAGTCTTTATTTCTCTGTCACTTTTGAAGGTTAAAGTAGTCTGAATTGGCAATTATTTTTTTCTGGGGCTTGAATAATTTCCCTCTAAGCTCTCCTGGCCTGTAAGTTTTTGATTGAAAAATACGCTGTTATTCTTATAGGCTTGTCTTTATAAGTTACTTGATATTTTTCTCTAATAGCTTTTAGTATTTTCTATGGTTGATTTCTTGGATTAGGATTATGCTATGTCATGGAGAGCTGATTTTTGGGTCATGACTATATGAGGTTCTATACATCTCCTCTGCTTGAACATTGAATTATTTCTTGAAATTTGGAAAATCTACTTGCTAGGACTGTGGTAAATAAATTTTTTATACCTTTGTTTTGTAACATTTACTTAACTCCTACAATTCTTGTTTTTTCTTTTTTTTTGCATTATCTACTGAAACTAGACAAAGACTCAACAACAATAAAAAACTATAACCAAATTTTTAAAAGAGCATATATGAAAAAATCCTTAAGATACTTGTAAAGAATGCAACAAGTCATTAAAAAGATTATATGTCATGACCAAACTGATTTTGCCCCAGAGATGCAAAGATAGTTCAACATATCTAAATCAATAAATGCAATATACTACATAAACACAAGTTGGGATAAAAGTCATATGATTATCTTACAGATGAAGAAAAATCATTGAAAAACTTCAATGTCCACTAATATATTTTAAAAAACAGATGAAAATAATTATTGATGGATTTTACCTCAAGCTGAGAAAAGCTATTTCTGACAAACTCATTGCCAACATCATACTAAATGAAAAAAACTTAAAAATCATAATCAAGACAAGACAAGGGTGTCTACTCTCACCACACTGGTTCAATATACTACTTGAAAAATTAGATATAGCAGACAGACAACAAATTAAAAGGATTATGAATAGAAAAGGCAGAAGTCAAACTATCCTTGTTTGTGGATGATATCATCTTTTGGTAGAAAACTCTTTTTTGGCAGTACCAAGGACTCATGACCTTGCACTTGCAAGACAGGAGGCAGCACCACTGGGCTAACCCCTGGTCCCCCTCTGCAGGACTCTTAAAACTAATAAACAAATTTAGGAAAGTGTCAGAATACAAAATCAAGTAAAAATAAAATCTCATTTGTATAAAGCAATAATGAATGAAATGAAAAAGAAATCAAGAAAGCAAAAAAATTCATACTACCTTTCAAAAATGTTAAATATCTAGGAATTAACCTCAGTAAAGATACGAAAGAACTCATTAGAAAAAGTACAATTCTAAAATTTATATTACCATAAAATACTCAAAATAACCAAAGCAATATTCACAAAAAAAAGTAAAGCAAGAGGCATCAAACTCCCAGATTTCAAGTAATGCTACAACAATACAGTAAAAATAGCATGGTACTAGTACAAAAATAGACATGCTGATCAGTGGAATAGAACTGAGGATGAGAATAAAAATCCATGAAGCTTCAGTCATCTGATTTTTGATAAAAAGGCCAAAACATACATTGGAGAAAAAATAGCCTCTTTAGTAAATAGTGTTAGGAAAACTGGCTACCCATGTATAGAAGAATCTAGATCCATACTGCTCACCCCATATTAAAATCAAATCAAAATGGATCAAAGGCCAAGATACAAAAAACTAGAAACACTGTATCTGCTGGAAAACAGACAGATATATTTTGAAGATATAAGCATAGGCAAAGACGTTCTGAACAGAATCCCAGTTGCACAAGAAATAATATTAGCAATCAACAAACAGGATCATATCACATTAAACAGATTTTGTGTAGAAAAGCAATCAATAAAGTAAAGAGAGATTCTACACAATAAGAAAAAAAAACTTGACAGCTATTCCTCAGAAACAGGGCTAATGTTTAGAATACATAACAAATAAAAAAAATTAAAACTTCACAAAAAATAGATCTAACCAAAAAATGTGTAATTGAAAGAAATAGAAACTCAGAATAAGGACATTGGCCAATAAGTGTATGAAAAGCGTTCAGCATTTTTAACCATTAGAGAAATAAAAATCAAAATAACACTGCAATTCTATATTATTTCAGTAAAAATGGCATCATTAAGGACTCAAAAAACAACAAATGCTGAAGTGCAGGAAAAAGGAGTTTTAAATGTCTGGAGCTAAAGCCCACTTTCAGCAGGTGGGGGGTGCCATGGGGGAATTTGTGTTACTCTCATGATAGCTCAGTAACTTTAGCATGAAAATATTCATACAAGCTCACTTTGTAAACACACACACCAACACACATCCATACACAACAGAGACTACTCAGACATACAGAATAATAAGAATATTTATTCCCACATACACTGAAAAACAAAGTCCACAGCAGCCTAATTCATAATATGCCCAAAATAAAAGCATTTTACATCAAATTTTGGTTCATTAATATTATGTATTAATAGTTATCAACAGAAAGAACAAATATCCATCCATTACGCATCCTAAATATTCTTCAATAGTCATTTATAAAAGAAACATATTGATAAAAAATTTTATGCTATTATCTGTTCTTTGTGAATCTTTTGTCTATGAGTAACTACTTTCAAGATGATAGAATATTAGCCATTATTATGCTCATATTATTTTGTTATGAAATTTTTTCATAAAATACATAAGAGGAATAAGTTATAAACACATGCATAAATAAATCTCAAAAATATGCTGAGAAAAAGAAGCCAGATGCAAAAGTATACTGCTCTATGATTTCATTTATATGAAATCTTACAAATGAATCTGTTGAAGTTACAGTTGAATCAGAGCAGTACTTAGGGGCAGAAACCGACTGTAAAGGAATACACAGAAGCTTTTAGAAGGGAATATAGTATGGCTTACAAGTTTAGTCAGACTTACAGAGTTCTATATGAAGATCTTTGAATTTCACTGTATATAAAAATTATACCTCTTAAGATATATCCTTTTTTAAAAACATTGTATCATTTCAATAATCTGAATCTTAACGCTAAATATTATTGAAATAAACCAAAGTGTCCAAGAACACATCGTTAAATTGTTCTGATTTATTACTACTTGTTATTAACAAACTTCATAATACTGAACTACCTTTATATTCCTAGAATAGACTATACAGAAAATTTGGGTTATTTTTCTAACCTATTGTTAGATTTTTTTTTTTACTAAAGTTCTATTTATACTTCTTTCAAAAATTTTTATAAAGTCAAGGACAATATTTTACACATAATTTTATGTGTACCATGCAAAAAGTAAATACATAATCATGGTAATGTTGTTAGGAATACAGACATTCACTTATAAAGAAAAAAATATAAATAAAATCTGTAAAAATTGTAACATTGTATCATAATTAAAAATATTTATATGAACTTAACAGCATACCACACCTCACTGAGTATAACTAAAACAAAGATGTATCTCAAATGAAGATGTAAATGAGTTCTATATATACAGTTGATATTGGGAAATAGAAAATATTTAAAAGGAAAATGGGTGTAGGGGTAAATAATGAGGGGGAAAAACAATGTGATAGTGGGCCAGGGATTTAGCTCAGTGGTTCTGGCACCTGCCTTGCAAGCACAAGGGCCCTGGTTCGATCCCCAGTAACCACATACCACAATACTGGGTGTGGAGACACACCCATCAGCGATCAGAACTACATACCACAGTGCGGGTGATGGAGACTCACACCTGTAATCCCAGCACTTGGGAGGCAGAGGCAGGAGGATTGTTGTGAATTTGAGCCTGAGCTCAGGGCCAGCCTGAACTACAAAGTAAGATCCTGTCTCAAAAAAAAAAAGAAAAAAGAATCGCTTTAATGGGGTCATGAATAAAGGATACAGGTGCCAATTAAAGAGGTCCTCTAACATACTCACTATAAATTGAGTAGTAAAAACAACTATAACTGATTGAAAATCTTTGAATAAAGATAAGTCTACACACTACGGTATCTCAAAAAGGAGACAGCAAGAAGAAGAAATATCCACAACTATGCTGGTGGGAACTATTATACGGTTACTCTGATAATTACTTCTACAACAGAAGTCTCATCTTTAAAAACTCAACATCTTTTAACTTTAAAAGCAAAAAATTCTTTTCACAAAAGGAATTCAACATTGTTGAACATATACACAAAGTACAGGACACACATGCAAAGTAACTTAGCTAAACTTATGATAAATCAGGACATTTAAAGAAAAATGTCTTGAAGCTTGTAGAATAGGAAATCTTCAAATTTGTTTCTATTTACCACTATGACTCTTTCAGTTCCAAGAACATATCCAAAGACCAGAATATTCAAGAGAAGAAAAAAATGAGGGTATTGAGAAAAGAAAAGGTATTGAGAGGGCACCAGCAGCAGAGGAAAAGCAAATGGCCTCTGACTACATGCTATATCCTTCAACAAAAAATTAAGAATACTATATCAAGGGAAATTTGTCTCATATAATTTTTAATACATAAAAATTCATTCATATCCATCACATCATTAAACTGACTAATATTGATTATCTTTATTTTGCAACACCTAACTATTAAAACATGCAACATCTAAAAACCAAAATGGTTGTAAGTAATGTTTCTATGTTTATATGATACTTTCAATTAGAGACCTAAAATGACAATGGTGCTTCACTTAACATTTACATGATCACTGTTATCACAGGTGAAAGCTAAACTTTAGTTTCTGAAGATCAGTTTAACCGTTAAATCTTCTGAATAAGCTCTATCTTCCTTATTAAAACTTCCAATTAACAAACAAGCCACAATATAATACATGCTATAGGATAGGTTTTCTGTGAATAGCTGGGATCATCAACTGCTTCAGCTGCAATATAAGCCACTGAGACTTGGCCAATACAAGCCAATTTGAATAATCAATATGACAACCTTATTTTTCTAATGCAAACAGGATTGCTACAGTAAGGTGTCTCACTGCCACATCACAGTCATGGCCTCTTTTAACCCTTAATTAGATTGAGGCGATTATCCCTGCTCTTCCTTACAAGTGTACAGCTTGGATAAGGGATGACAAAAGCTATCTGCCACTTATTCAGCTTTTGCAGACAGCAGGTTATCCAGGGAGATAGAGAATAAGACCAACAAACAATTGTTATTCATATCATCATCTAAAGTGTTAAGATAGTCACAGTTTCCCTACATGCAGAGTGAATATAGCCCAGAGCATGAGGTAACTGCAGACTGCTTAAGAACATCAGGGTTACACAGATGGAAATTCATGGTGATGTTGGGGAATTATGTCTAAATCAAATTCATTTGCATAAAAAGAAATGATTAGGGATTTGTCTTTTGAATATAATATACTAAGATTTCATTATGTTTTTCTTTGTGAATTCTTTGAAGCGAAATTTTAATATTGATATTGATTTTTTTCTGAATGCACAGTATTTAACATTTTAAAAGGGACAAAATTTAATAGATGGAAGAAACTTAAGTGTTCTAAGATTCTACTACAATATTCTTAAATACAAGATAGGAAATTTCTTTTAATTATGACACGTATAGAAGAAGAATCTAGATTGGTTCCTGAATGACATTTAGATAATTTATAGTCAGGAGATTATAAACATTTTTCTTAACTCATGATAATTAATTTCTCTTGTCTTGGTAAATAAGATAACTGTGACAACTAGAAGATGTTCATACGTAACAGCAGAGACATAACTGACAGCCTCATATTGCTATTGTGGAGACAAAGGAAAAGAGTGGCAAGAGTAGCCCACTTTGGCAAGAATTTCTGAGTCTATTCTAAAGATGTGGATAAGGTCACTATGAAGCAAAAAATAAATACCAGAAAGGGGTTGTGTCTTTCCCTCTTCACTTGAAACGATCAGTCCGTGTCACTTTATAAGGTCAACTCTTCGCTAGAAGACAGGGTGAAGAGGCCACAATCTTCTCCATGGAATTGTTTCTGTCTTACATTGTTCATTCATTCACTCTGCTCAATCATTTCCTAAAGTAATCAGATAGAAGTATACTCTTTCTAATACTGAGGCCAAAGCTCAAAACTTCATGCAATGCTTAAGAAGGAACAAAACATTTAAAGACATCTTCATTACTACAAGAATTTACTATAAATATGAAGTTTCTGAGAACAGATTCTCATGTAGAGCATTTCGCCAAACTATCATGAAGTCAGTAATTACCATCCTCTCTGAGCAGTGTATGAGCAGGTAAAAATGTGTCTCATTCTTTGACATATACTGAAGCACTACTTTATTACTGAAACTACCTCAAGATACTGGGTAGGCCTTGCAGTATAAATCATAATTCATTTCTTACAGTGTCTCCAGAGTACTATTACTGATACAGAAACTCAAAATATCTATTTAGAGAAGGTTCTGCTTAAATTTTCATTTTAAACATGATTTGAACAAGATACTTTCTATAATATCCCAGATAAATATTCATTGTTTGTTGATTTATTTATTTTTTTTGAGACAGGGTCGTGCTTCTGTAGTTAAGGCTGGCATTAAGTTCACTGTGTAGCCCAGGTTAAGTCTCCAACTCACAGCAGTCCTCCTGCCTCTGCCACCTGAGTGCTGGGATTACAGGCATGAGTCACCATACCTGGCACTGTGGTGTGTGGTACAGATTGCTGTTGGGTGGGGTGGACCGGCATTGTGGTATGCAGCCACGGGGATCAAACTCTGGACCTGCACTTGTCAGGCAGACACCAGAATCACTGACCTAAATCCCCAGCTCTGTTTTTGAAAAAATTTTAAAGTATAATAAATTAACAAATGTTTGAATAATATGGGAATTAAAGAAATAATTAGACAAGTGAAACTACAGGTCTCTGAACTTTTGGGCAGTCTCATTTTCTATAAAACTTCAATATTAGCCTACCTCAATAATACTCCCACTTAAAAGAAATAACACATTATTGGGTTTTGCTTTGAATTAAAGGTACTGCATCATACTATAATTTGGAAAATATAAAAATTGAGGGCAGAAATTTAAGATAATTTGACTCTATCCAATTTTGAGTTCTAAGCAAAGAATGGATTTTTAAATATGCAACATGATGACCCCAGGTGAGTTACACATGTGAGTAAAGAACTAGAAAATGCTATCTTCAAATAAATAATCTCACTTACTCAAGGTGTGGGCTTTGGCAATTTTAAAGGATTTGTCGGGTTCCCCTCTAAAGACAGAGTCTTTCCACGTATCCACCTAGCCTTGAACCACTCACCATCCTCCTACCTCAACCTCCCACTTGGCCCAGTTGCATTGCTGAAATTATAAGCATGTATCATCATGTCCAGCAATTGAAATATTTTTATACAGACTAGTAATTATTCTTCATATCTAACAAAAAGGGAAAAAATAGAGCACTGTAGATTTAGGTCAACTCCAGGAAAACATTTCAAAAGTATTAAATACTGAAATAATCAGTAAAACAAATTATAATTCCTTGTCAGACTTTAGGAATAGTTTCAAAAGCAAAAGGGAAGAATTAGTGATCATTCTCCCTTTAAAATAAGATTCCTTCAAATCATTCATCTATGTAATATGTTTTTGTATTTGTATTTGTATTTGTTTGTATTTGTATTTGTTTTGTATTTGTATTTGTTTCATAATTTAAAATTTATCAAAGAATGTAAAATAATCAAATATTCCAGACGTGATAAAAGAGTTAGTAGGTATATATATAAACAGGGTTCAGCACTAAATGAAAAAAGAATAAACTCTTAAAACTCTATTAAAAAAGAAAAGCCCTAACATGGATGTAAGTAAACTGATAGAAATCCATAATTTCTTCACTTGCTTTCATTTAGTTTCTTCACCAATATTATAGGAGTTTTAGTCTTATTTCACTAAATATGTGTAAGTTTTGTGTTTTGAGATTGAATTTGATATATAATTCAGGCTGGACTTAAACTCATGATGCAGCAGCCAGTCCTCAAACTCATGGCACTACTTCTGCCTTAGCCTCCTGATCACTGAGATTATAGGCATGTGCCACCAACCCTAACTTTCCAAAAATGTGAAGGAAAAAATACATATGCAGAAAATGTAGCCGGTATCTTATTTTGGCAATAATATGAAGCTTAAAATTCCCACCAATATAAAAACTGCTTTTGGCTACATTGCCAAGTCAAATTTGAACTGAATAATGAAATGACCAAAGCTATTATCACCAATAATGGGACAAACCAGCGTCATGTCATTCCTGATCTGATATACTAAGAAGGACACAACACTACTCCTATAGTATTTCTGGATAAAAACATACAACTTGAATCTAATCATGAAACATATTAGGCAAAATCAAGTTGAGGGACACTGTATAAAACAACTAGTTTATATCTTTAAAAATATCTATTTAAAATATTTATTTTATTTTAACACATCATAACAAGATCATTATAAAGATCATGAAATATAAAGAAATGTTGTTCTAAAGAAATTAATAAGCATGTCCCTATTGCCAAAAACTTTATTTACACAGATAGTAGAAACCATTTAGCTTAAAAGCTAAATTGTCAGGCCTGGGGATTTAGCTCAGTGGTTCTAGCACCTGTCTTGCAAGCTCAAGGACCCAGATTCGATCCCTGGTAACCATACACAATGTATTGTATACAATACAATGCTGGTAGAGACTCATGCCCACCAGCAATCAGTACCACACACCACAGTGCGAGGTATGGTGGCTTACCCCTGTGGGGGGCAAAGGCAGGAGGATTACTGTGAGTTTGAGGCTGAGCTCAGGGCCAGCCTGAACTACAAAGTGAGACCCTGTCTCAAAAGAAAAAACAAAAAACAAAAAAACTAAATTGTCAGACTGATTTACAGAACAACAGTGGTCTCTGTTTCTAATTGCCATTTAGACTAGCAGTTTTCAAAAGATCTTTGCCTATGTGGAGAGCAGTAAAAAAAATTTTGCCAGGACATCAACATCACACTGTATGGATATTCCAGCCACCAGAACCATCAGCCAAATAAGTTTCCTTATTTAACAAAGTTCTGGGTTGGGATATTTTGTTATAACAATATGAAACTAAAACTAAAAATTGCTACTAAAAGTAGGCTTATTTCTTAAATGAGACCTGACACTACAGAAGCAGAGTCAGAACTTGGTGGGAGTCAGGAGTTGCAAGAATTTGGAGAGGAGACTAGAAAAGGCCTGTATTGCTGAAGAAAGGCACTAAGAGCAAGTCTAATGAGGGCTCCATAGGTGAGCAGATTAGGGAAGACTTAGAAGTAGATATTAGTTCAGAGGATATAAGTAGAATGCTGATAGAAATGTGGACAGTAAAGGTCAGATTAATGTCCTCTCAGATGGGTATGAACAATATCTTATCAGAAATTGGATTAAAGGCTACTCTTCAAACCACTGTAGAAAGAAAAACAAAAACAAAAAAACTAGGCTGCACTGTGTCTATGCCTTAGGGCTCTGTTGGAAGGCCAAATTTAAAAGTGATAACGGGGCTGGGGATTTAGCTCAGTGGTTCCGGCGCCTGTCTTATAAGCGCAAGGACCCGGGTTCGATCCCCAGTAACCACATACCATACTAGGCGTGGAGACTCACTCCAGCAGCAATCAGTACTACACACCACAGTGCCAGGCGTGGTGGCTCACGCCTGTAATCCCAGCACTAGGGAGGCACAGGCAGGAGGATTGCTGTGATGTGAGTTGGAGGCTGAGCTCAGGGCCAGCCTGAACTACAAAGCGAGACCCTGTCTCAAAAAAAAAAAAAAAAAGTGATGTGTGAGAGTAACTGAAAAAATAAACATCTAATGGGGCTGGGGAGTTACCTTAGTGGTTCCGGCACCTGTCTTGCAAGTGGAAGGACCCGGGTTCAATCCCCGGTATCTACATACCATACTGGGTGTGGAGACTCACGCCCAGCAGCAACCAGTACCACATACCACAGTGCCGGGCGTGGTGGCTCACGCCTGTAATCCCAGCACTTGGGAGGCAGAGGCAGGAGGATTGCTGTGATGTGAGTTTGAGGCTGAGCTCAGGGCCAGCCTGAACCACAAAGCGAGACCTTGTCTCAAAACACCTAAAAAAAATAAAATAAAATAAACATCTAAATCAAATAAAGGAGGGAAGTATGGATGCTTTTTGGCCACAGTCAGGACAATTGTACAGCAAAAGCAAACAGAGAGGAAAGATTTAGAAAATGAACAATCTAAGGTAGGAATGAATAGAAAAAAACAAATGTAAGGTGTAATGATGTGGCCCAGCAACCACTTGCTAAAGAGCTTAGCACAGATGAAAAGAAGCCAGGAGCTAAGTTTCAGGACAATAGGAAAGAAAGGCCCTAGGGAAATTCAGAATCTGTGCAGCTGCCTCTTCCATCACAGGCTTAGAGGCCTTGAAGAAAGTTTCAGGAAGAAGGTGTAGACCACTCTCCATTGGCTCATTCTCCAGGGCTTGCTCAGGACTCTATCTCTACTTTCCCACAAAGTGCTCTTCAGCAGTTCCACCCATGGTTCAGGTGAGCACAGCCACGGCTTGTGCTACTACATGCAGCACACTTCTGGGTGAATATGGGTAGGTTGTGGAGGTGTGGCCTTGGGGGTCTAGGTCTGGCCCTGGCCTCTGCCCCTTCTTCTCTGGCACAGTTCCCTGGCTCTGTTTCTGTCAGAGACTAAGCATTTTGTTCCACCACACCCTTCCACCATGGCTTAGAATCAGTCAAGCACAGACTGACTCATCTTGAAACTGAACCAAAGGAAACTGCTCTTCCTTTAAATATTATTTATATTAGGTACTGTACACCAGCAAATGGAAAACCAACTAATGCATATGGTCTGTGTGCCAAAGACTTCTACACTAGAAGTTCGGTCCCCAGTGTGGTGATGTTGGGAGGATATGGCTGGGAGCTCACCTCAGGACCCCAGTGACATTCTGTTTGGATCTTCTGGCCACCATCGAAGATCTCAGCATGAGGCATTTTATTGTGGTAACACCACAGATTACAGAAAAGGACAGAAGAGAATGAAGGAAAGGCAGAAAATAAAAAGAAATGAAGGATGAGAAATTGGGAGACAGAAGTAATACAGTTAGAAATTATTTTCAATTAAATTAAAAGTTTTTTCTTATGGAGGTGATAATTTTAAAAGGTTAAAAACACTGACATACAGTAACATTTCTCAAAATTAAGTTCTAGCTTCAAGGGACCCTACCCACAAGTCTCTGAGGTACCTATACTTGGGGTAGCCAATTAACAGTTTTTCAGAGGTCTGATTCCCATCATTACCCTTTTCTGTGATAATGACTACTCATAATTTCAATCTCCTTTCACTGTTCTTCTGCCTAATATTCTAAAAACCTGTAATTTATTAAAAGATATATTTGGACACTTAATTCTAGGATACACATAACAAATTAACCTGTTAGAAACAGTCTAAAACTCTGGGTGAGTATAGAAAAAACAGCAAAGGTAAAAAGCAAGAAGGAGAATCCAAGGATGCAGCTCAGTAATGCTGTGCACCTCCCTGGCAAGCACAAGGTCCTGTGTTCAATTCGCAGTTCCACAGGAGAAAAAAAAAAAAGGCAAAAAGGAGTAGAGGTTTGGGCAATGAAAATTTACAGAGGAAAGTAAATTTAGAACTCAGAACATTTAGGGGAAATAAAAGGATTTGCAAAGCCATGTTCTCTATCATGGAGTTAATATAGTAAAAATACCTAAGTAATATTACAAACAGTAGATACAGGGTATACAGAAATGAAGAAAGACTAATCAGCAATGCCAAGTATCAGCGTAACTTATTATCTTTTGAACTCTTGAACCCTTATGGAAAACACTGAATATAACAACTATTAAAGCTTCAGGGAGTCTAGTCTAAAGGAATAAAATCAGCAATTAATGGTTACATTCATTACTAAGCTACTGTGTTAGCCATAAGCCTACTGTTGCAAATGACATTTTTCCCCTTCTGCTAGTTAGCTAGCTGTCTGTTAAGTTCTGCTAACAGGGATCGTTACAAGGAGAATGAGTACTTGAACACAATGAGAAGTTCTTCCTAATTTTTACTTGCTGCTCCTGCCAGGATTGCTCCAACAATGATTCTCCAATAGAGATGCTTCCAATTTTGAAGGATTTTTCCACTCTAGTCTGCAAGATCCAGACTATCGCATTCACCTTGTTTCCCTTCCTCAAAGGGCTAAGCCAATGATGGCAAACCTCTAGGGACTGAGTACCAAACTGCAACCTGAAACTCATTTAGTGCCACATGCTGACACTGCAATTACACCTGACTAATGAGGTTTTAGTTTAGAAGAAAACAATTCTACATTAATATCTTTTGTCTTAAAGGAAAAATGCAGTAACACCACTGGTCTAAGCTCTAGCTCCAAGTTCTTGAGGTATCTATACTTGACACAGCCAAGCAACACTATCTTTGCAGAGGTCTAAGTCCCAGTTTTGCTCTGCCCAGTGGTACTAATTCCTGATAAGTCCAAACTCTTATTTTTGTTTCCCTACAATTGGTATCTGTTTGTTATTATTACTATTTCTGTTCTATGTTTCCTTTTGCATTCTCCTCCTATAAAAAAGGAGGGGAAAAGGACTGGTTGTGTAAACAGAACAGTAGAAAAAAATAAAGATTGGTAGGGCCGGGGATTTAGCTCAGTGGTTTCAGCACCTGCCTTGCAAGCACAAGGTCTTGCGTTTGATCTCCAGTAACACATACAACAATGCTGGGCATGGTGACTCAAACCCACCAGCAATCAGTACCACATACCATACTGCCAGACGTGGTAGCTCACGCCTATTATAATCTCAGCATTCAGGAGGCACAGGCAGTAGAATTGCTGTGAATTCAAGGCTCACCTGGGCTACACAGTGAGCTCAGGGCCAGCCTGAACTATAAAGCAAAACCTTGTCTCAGAAGAAAAAAAAAGATTGGTAGATTTAGAAATATAATTTTGAAAGATTAAAATATGATGTGTTAGGAAATGCATACTTTCAAACCCTAAATCAAGGAAAAGGAATAAGCAAATTTTTTAGCTAAGTTCTTTTTTATAATGTTTCTCTATTTCTACTATCATAACCTTAAAGGCATTTACTATATCTGAAAGAATACCTCTTAAATTTTCTTCAAGACAGAAAGTGGTTTTTTTGTTTTTTGTTGTTTTCAGTTTTAAAAATGGTTTTGATTTTAAAATAAACTGATTATCTGCCATATGGTGAACTATATGTTTTCACAGCTTGTTTATAGAAGTAATTTCTGTATTTAAATTATTAAAGATTCATAAGACAGGCAAGATCATTTAGCATTTAGCAGTTACTCTACTTACTCACCATATCTTGTTTTCACCAAGGGCAATTTGACAAAAATATCCTTCCAATATAATAATCACTTAGAGTGATTCCAACGTAAACTGGGAGAACAGCCTGCAATTCTGGTTCGTTGCTATACATTTTGCATGTACTACTATTATGGTTTTGATAGTTTCCTCATAAATTTTATATTTTATGATATTTATATTATAATTAGAAAGGTTTAATTTTGGAATATGGATTCAGCCATCCACTCTTTTAAAATGTTGGATTTTGGTATGGCAGTACATACTTGGACTCTCAGCTACTTTAGTGGCCCATGGCAGCATGATCACAAGTTAAAGGCCAACCTAAGCAACAAAGCAGGATTTGGCTCAAAAAATTTTTTAAAAAAGGAAAAAAGAGTAAGAAATTAAAAGGCTAAGGATGCAGTCCAATGGCAGACCACCCCTGGGTTTAATCTTTGTTTGTTTAATCTTTTTTAATGCAAATAAGTAAAATAAATTTTAAAAAGGGAGAAAAAGAAGGATAAAGGTTGGCTCATTTCAAAACTGAAAATATCAGGTTTTCCTACCAAGAAGTACTAACAGGCTAAGAATTAAGTTATTTAAATTTGCATAAAACTTTCCAGAAAAAGTTTATTGAAACCTTATCTATAGTGAGAGTGCAGACTAGATTCTAGAAAATGGTGAACTCAGTTACCAAGTTTTAGGGTACTTCAAATCCAGAGAAGCAACAACCAACCATTAGAGGTTGTTTGTAGAGTATTGTGGCAAATCATGAAAGAAAGGTATTTCAAGGAAAAAAAAAAAGGTAAAAGGAAAGTCAAAGGTGGAGTTCAATTTGCTCAGAAAAATCTATAGAATGGAAGTGCTTACAGGATTTGGCAAAATAGAAATCACTAGATAAGGTCAGATGATTTAAGAAAAGCAGTTTCAGTGAGTGGTAAGATGAGAAACTCAAAAGCATTGATGAGCACAATAGAAATGCTGGCCCATGCCAGCAATTCCAGCTATGTGGGCAGGATGATCTCAAATTCAAGTCCAGACAGGCAACATAACAAGACTCCATCACACACACACACACACACACACACACACACACCACCCACCCCCACATACTAAAGCGTTAAAGACTAAATAGAAGATGCAGAAATACATAAAACAAAGAAAATCAACAAAATTCTACTAAGATGAGGAGAGAAGAAATGGTATAGTACTCAAAGAAAAGAATACTCAAGTATGGTTTAAGGATTTTGTCTTATTTTATCGAGGGAAGAACTGACACTAAACAATGTATGATCAGAAATGGTTTTTATAAGGAGTTTTAAGCAAATGATAGAAAGAGAAACACCTCTTCCATTTTCAAGAGGAAAAATGACACTAATTTGGATAAGATGGGAAGACACACAGGAAGATATGGTACATAATGAAGAGTGCTGTATATCTGATGATGTCAACAAGGTCAGATATTTACACACAGTATACCGGGGTAACCAAAACGGAAGTTTAGAATTAGCAGACAAAAGAAAAAATTTCTAATAAGATTTGATTAGGAGGTCTAGGTGGTAATCATAACCAACTTGTTCACTTTTTAAAATTAGCACATACAAATTATATATTTTTATGCTAACAGCAAGATGTTTTGAAACATACATATATATTATTGAGTACATTGTGCTAATTAATATATACAGAGCCTGTGAAAAAAAATGTATACTCACGTTAGCAGACCACAATACTAATAAAATGTCTGAAGCTATTGGCTACCACTCTGAGCACCTCTCAAAATTGTAGAGACCAAAGGTAACTTGTATTAATTTTATGATGTTTTGATAAATCTACTATTAAAACATCTATACAATGTTTTCTTTTCCTGATATAACATTTGTATTATTTATCTCATATATTTATCATTTTAAAGGTAAAAACAAATCTAATCCATAGAAATTTAAGAAAACACTGTTAAAGACATCATGTTACAGAATCAATTTCACATTATTACATTTCTAAAATATGATTGTAAGAATAAATGATTAGAAAAGAGAGGCAAAGATGGTTAGTAATAATATCCAAAGATGGATAGTAATAATACTATCAGCAAATGGCTAAACATTCACACGTAATTATTTGCTGGACAAATGTTTTACACAACATCCAAAGTAACTTATATGCAAATGAGATTGTAACTGCCCTTAAACTACGAAATTCAGAATATTCCTCCTGGTATTATTTAATATTAATCAATATGGACCAGTCCAAAAGTATCAGTCCACAAAAATCACAATGGTATTTAGAATTTTCATGGACATAAAGATAATATAACAGTTTTTCAAATATATTTATACACAGCATATCTCAAAAAGGCAAATAACAACAATAGTTGATAGTGAAACTACATCAATCAGATTCATTGTTACTTACTTTGTTTCATTATTTCTATAATAACAAATTGTTAACAATGTAGAAATAGCAAACACTGTCCTTAGAATCCATATTTTTGACTGAAAGTGGGCTTCCCTATTTTGAAGTGGCATGTTGAGCTCCACAAAATTGCCTGAGGCAAAGTGATAAGCATAGGCAACCCACCTACTTTATGAAACCTTTGTCCTAGTATAGACCCTACGAATCTTTAAAAACAAAGGGGTCTGAGTTTGCTGTTTAGAATAATACACTAAACATAAAGGATTACTAATAACTTATGAACTTCTGATACAGCATGAATTATACTAGCACCACTAGGATATTGGTTTCAACAAATAGCCTATTTTATTTTATAAACTTCACCAGAATATTATCAACAGCAGTATTAGAAAATGGAAAGCTAATGAAATTAGGAAGCGGCATCAGCACACTGCACACTGTGTTTCTCATTGCTCTAACGCAGAATATAATGGATGAGAGATCCATCTTCTAACTTTAAAATAAAAGCAGCCTGTAAACCTAGAAAAACAGATCACTATTCGACAAAGTTATATAGAATATTTTGCTACCTAAATTCAATAAAGTAAATTTGTAGAACCAGTTTCTTTCATAAGAAAACCTCAGCATACTTTCTTGTCTTTTATTAGAGTTCAAAAGCCTCAAAAGCCTGATTATCTTAATAGTTTTTGTTTTGGCTTAGTAATATCTGAAGTAGAAGACAACCAGAATATTACAGGATTATAAACTCTACAAAAGCACTTTTCTTTCTCTAGATAATACTAAGCTACCTACCTATAAAATACAGCTTTTAATATTTAACTCTGATTTTATTTGATATGGTGACAAAATTTTTTCTGAAAAGTAAATGTTTATGAGCGATTTCCACTACAGTTCCCCAACAGCTAAGGCAGAATCTATGGTTAGGTGATTACTGTATGTTTGGATTCAGTTATCTGCAGGGTGTCTGCATGGTACTCTAACTATTTAAAGCCAGTAAAAAGATTACAGCTCACACTAACTGGATTTTCACAGCTCCCTATCATTCGGCTTGAATTCCTCATGGGCAGAATAAAAGAACCAAAGCAAACAATAGTCTTTTTTAAATACAAGGCGTTTATTTAAAAAAAAAAAAAGAGACAAACAAAAAGTAAACCTTATGAACAAAAACAACAAAATTATTCAAAGAAGCAGTCACATGAAAATAAAATTAAATATAAGTTGATTAAATGTATAAAATTTAATGAATTTTGGCATATAATGGATCTAAATCAAGTAGTTAATAGCATCTGAAAGAACTGTATTTTTATTATGAAGTCTTCTTTTTTTCAGACAAGGTCATGCTATGTAGTTCAAGCTGGGCTTGAACTCATGATGTAGCCCAGGCTGGCCTCAGACTCAGCAGTCCTCCTGCCTCAGCCTCCTCAGTGCCAGGATCACAGGAACATGCTACCACATCCAGCCTTATTACAAAATGTGTTAGAGGGTATGCTTTTAGAGTTCACAGATGCCCAAGTTTGGCATCAGAATAACCAACTCTGGAAGGACCTGGGTGACCATTTATTCTAATCTTTCACTGTAATACTCAGACAGAATGAGGTCCAGCAAACTCAGTTGGTTCCCAAGTCAACCACTGGCCGATTTTCAAAGTAGCTGTATTTCATGTTCTTTTGGACTTGGATTTAACCATCTTCCTATTCTCTTGTTTCTTACATTTACTTTCTTAAAAGAATCATGATTTCCTAATTATTATCTTCTCTAATTATGTGACTCATTTATTAATTGCCCTTATTAGGTCTTTTTATTTTTGTTTGTTTGTTTTTTCAAACAGTCTCATCTAATTCATGCTGGCCTTGAACTCCCAATAATCCTCCTGCCTCAGCTTTCTGAGTGCTGGGATTACAGATATGTACCATCACACCTGGCTTACAATGGTCATTTTGGAGATAAAGAAATTAAAACTTAGATTAAGCGACTTGTCCAAGACCACAAAACTAGGAAGAGTAAAAAATGATTTAAAGTCAGATCTATGATTCCAGAGTATAACACATTAGTTGTTGTGCTTAGTTCTTCTATTATCTTATTTTCCTCATTTAATGGGTAAGCACCCCTAGATTACACTCTCTTTTTTATCTACCATCCAAATAATTCATCTCAACCCCAACCTCAGTGTCACCACACTATCATTTTATATTTAATAGCTGGTAAGTTCCTGAACCCAAGTTAGAACGAGGTGTATTTCCTTATCAGCTGCCATTGTCTTAAGGCTTCACCATTATTATTTAAAACGTATATTTGTATTTGTTTATGACTTTAAAAAGTATTTAAATAAATTAAAATATCTGCTAAGGTAGAATAGGAACTTGGCAGATGGAGAAAAATGTAACTGAGTCTTTATATATGTCTTTAAATCTGTTATATTTTGAATTATACACCATCTATTCAGTGGGGGAAAAAGGGAGGTAAAGACACTAGAAGAAAATAAAAAGAGAAAATGAAGAAGCAACAATGCTAAATGTCAACCTTTTGTTTCAAGAAGGAATTTCTTTTTAGTATCTAATAAAAAAATCAATAATTTCACCCAGAAAGTAGGAAAATAAAAAGTTTCCCAAATACAAGATTCCCTTTTGCTTCGATTATTGTTTTTTCCTTCTTCTTTTTAGTTCTTCTGTGTTTTTCTAGCTGGTTTAGGTGTCACACATTCAGGAAATGTTTCCTAACTGGCTAAATGTCCCTCTGATATGTTTCCCTAGTACAGTGGACACCTCTCTGTCACAGCACTCACACTATGTTGTTAACAATGTTTGGATGTTTGACCCAAACTAGATGGAAGTTTTTCCAGATCAAAGATCCAGTCTTATTAATCTCTGCAATCTCCAGTAACTACAATAGTGCCAAAGACATTTCAACAGCATCCAAAGTAATCCATGTAACAATGTGCTTATCTACACCATGGCCCATGGGTCAGATCCTGCAGTCACTGTGACTTAATCTTGCCATATGGGGAATATTGCTTTGGTCATTGTAGCCTCCCCCTTATAAGTCTCTACAATTATAAAATCCCAGGTAAAATACATAGAGATAAGAATAAAAAGGAACTGAGAACATGAGACTTCAGGTTAGAAGTCTCCTGGGCTCTGCTGTTACATATCCACCTGCCTACTTCTCTCTTCTCCAAAGTTCCAAATGGTCATAAACTCAGCATGTCCAAAGGAAACGTATGCTCTCTCCCCTGTATCATGGCTTCTCCCAGTACAATTCTAGCCCAGCAAAAAGAATCACCATTATTCCAGTACGGCAAACCAGAAAACTGGTAGTTATCCTTAATAGTTTCATCTCATTCGCGAAGCCAAATCTGTCATAAATATATACATATACTTCATCAACTTCTCTCCACTTCTAAGGACAAAACCCTGGACCAGGCTACTACCATATTTCTTCCAGATTATTGTGCTATTTATCTGGTTTCTCTGCATCTACTCTTATCCCTTTACAATCTGTTTTCCACAGGACAGCTGGAGTGATCTTTTTAAACACTAATCTGATCTTGTCATCCATCAGATTAAAAAAACTTCAAAGGCATCCTGTTAACTCTCAAGATAGAGACCAAAATTCTTAACTTGGTTTATACAGCCCTGCACAGACAAGCCCCTATCTCTTCTCTGGCCCTATTCCACACTGAGCTACGCCTCTTTTCTATTCTAGCCACTCTGACTATGCTCTACTCTGTTCATCTCAGTGTCTTTCCAATTTAGTGGCCTTTGTTGATAATTTTTTCCCTAACTAAAATTTTTTTCTCACTTCAGTTTCTGTCACTACTAGTGTTCATCCTATTTTTCCAGGAAAGTTTCTCCTGAAACTGGAAAAGACTGAAATTAAGGACATTGGACTAATTAATTTGGTAGAGGGAATTTTATTTATTTATTTATTTTTTTGAGACAGGATCTCGCTTTGTAGTTCAGGCTGGCCCTGAGCTCAGCCTCCAACTCACATCACAGCAATCCTCCTGCTTCTGCCTCTCGAGTGCTGGGATTACAGGAGTGAGCCACCATGCCCGGCACTGTGGTTTGTGGTACTGATTGCTGCTAGGAGTGAGTCTCCATACCCAGTCTGGTTTGTGGTTACCAGGGATTGAACCTGGATCCTTGGGCTTGTAAGACAGGCGCCGGAACCACTGAGCTAAATCCGCGGCCCTGGTGGAGGAAATTTTAAAGGAACCAAATATACAGGCTGTGGCATGGGTACTGCCGACTGAGTTTAGCTGCATCTACAGTAAGAATGAGGGACAAAATACAGAGTCAAAAGACACAGAAAGTTTCCAGTTTTGCCAGAGAGGAAGATCCTATAAAACTGTGGCCCAGGAGATCATGGTTGCTGAAAAGATTAGCATTAAAGAGAAGCCGTCTGACATCAACACAGTAGGAAAGATGGCTTGAAGTCATCTTGAAGCCATCAGAAATCAGCAAAAACATACCCATCATAATCTCAAAGGTATAAAAGAGAGAAAAGCCCCTGGGCTACTAATCTGAGAAGGGTCTGCTAGGGAAGTGGTACTCGAGGATTATTTTCACTATGCTTAGCCATCCAAGGGTACAGAGGCTTCTGCAGCCACGATCCAAAGTGACTCAGCTTCTTCTTGAGAGGACATCTACATACTCATAATAGGTATATATGAGGCAGACAAAATCTAAAGATGGTATCACAGGTAGTTTTATGCAATTTATTTAGTGTGCCTACATTTTCATTGCAATTTTATACAAGGTCAAGTGTGAATTTTCCACTTGTGGCATCACTTTGGCACTCAAAAAGTTTCAGATTTTGAAGAATTTCCAGAATTTTAGATTAGTCTGTCAACTTAAGGGCTCTAAAATAACTAAACTTAATAGGTTAGATTAAAGAAGATAAAAACAGAATTAATGAAGATGAAATAAAAAGGACATACTAAAATTGTAAAGATATACAAGATGGAAAATCTAAAACACATAACAGAAAATTAAGAAATTAAAATTATACTACACAACAGTTCAACGAGTTTAATAAAAAGAATAAGTGAACTGAAAGATAAAGAAATACACCAGTATGTAAATAATCATAGAAATGCTAAAAATCAAAGAGAAAATAGATATTAAAGCTGTTAAGAGTAAGAAAAACATGCAAACTGCTTCTGAATGAACTACAGACATATAGCAAACACTCAGAAATGAATTATGTCCCTTATGATACTAAATAAATATCTAACAACTTATAATTGATTACCCATTGAACATTTCCAAGAATAAAGCTAAAAATGAAGACATTTTCAGAAAAAATTTTAAAATATGAGAAAACTTACAAAAATAATGTGAGTTTTGGTGGTATGGCTATTTTGATAATGTAGGCTCTTCCTCTCCAAGAATTTCTTTCTCTTTTCTGATATCTTCTTCAATTCCTTTCTCAGAATGCTGCAGTTTTCAGGCTAGACATCTTTTACCTGGCTAGACCAATTACTAGGTATTTCATTTTTTTGGATGCTACTGTGAAACTGATTGCTTCATTTCTCTTTCAGTGAGTCCTTTGCTTGTGTATAGAAAGGTTACTGATTTTTCAGTGTTGACCTTCTATCCAGCTATATTACTAAATCTGACAATAAAGTCTAGTAGGTTTTTGGCTGAATTTTTAGGATCATCCATACAGAGTATCATGGCATTAGCAAATAATGACAGTTTAATTGCTTTCTTTCCTATCTTTATTCCTCTTACTTCCTTCTCTTGTATAACTGCTGTGACTAATGCTTCCAAAACTATCCTGAACAGGAGTGGTGATAGTAGACATTCTTATCTTGTTCCTGCTTGTAGCATGAAAGGTTTCAGTTTTTGACCATTTCATATGATGCTAGTTGTTGGTTTCTCATAAATAGCTTTTACCTATTTATAAAATAGCTAAGATAAAGATAAAAGACCATCTTTTCCAATTTTCCGTAAGGTTTTGATCATAATTGGTTTTGGATTTTGTTAAACATCTTTTCTACATCTATTGAGATGATATGGTTTTTGTCCTTGAATTTTTTTTTTAATTGAAATCTTTATTGGTACATTACATATATACATCATGATTGCATTCAACAATGAGAATTTGTACCAGTATATGACACAACTTAATTCTCATTTTTCCCCATAACCCTGCCAGCCCTCCCACCCCCACCCCCATGTACATAAACTTTGTTTCCATTCTTTTTGTTATAATCTCATTATTTTCCCCCCTTCACTCCATTACACTTTGAGTGTTTTCTATTTCACAATATATAACATACTGTCCTTGAATTTTTTTAACGTAGTGTATTATATTTATTGATTTACATATGTTGAACCATCCTTGAATCCCTGGGATGAATCCAACATGGTCAGAGTGTATGATATTCTTGATGATTTTCTGTATCCTATTTGCCAGTATCCTACTGAGGATTTTTGCATCAATGTTCATTATGGAGATTGGCCTGTAGTTCTCTTCCCTGGGCACTTTTTTGGGGGTCTTTCTCTGCTTTTGGAATCAATGTAATAGTTGCTTCTAGGCATGATTACTACCATACAGATATATATAGTACATATATAGTAGATATATATAGTCATATAGGTAGATATATATATATATATATATAGTATATATATATATATAGTGTATTTAGATTACTACTATATAGATTCAATGTAATCCCTGATTGAAATCCCAACAGCATATTTCACACAGCTAGCAAAAACAATCCAAAAATTCATCTGGAACCACAAGAGACCTAGAACTGCAAGGACAATTCTAAGCAACAAGATCATAGCAGAGGGTATCACAAGCCTCAACCTAAAACTATACTACAAAGCCACTGTGATAAAAGCAGCATGGTACTGGCAAAGAAATAGACTAGAGAACCAGTGGAATAGACTAGAAGATCCAGAAACAATCCCAGATATAATAGCAACCTCATCTCCCTTTGGCAAAGCAGCCAAACACCCTCAATGGATGAAAGATAGCCTCTTTAACAAATGGTGCTACATAAACTGGGTTACAACTTGCCAAAGATTAAAGCTAGATTTATCTCTTTCTCCACCCACTAAATGAAAATCAAAGTGGATTAGAGACCTAAATATTAAAACAGATATACTAAACATGCTGAAAAATAGATTAGGTAGAACTCTTGAAGACAATGGCATAGGGACAGACTTTATGAAAATCACTTCAACGGCATAGGAACTAGCAGAAAAAATTACAGCTGGGATCTCATCTTACTGAAAAGCATCTGCACAGCAAGATTAGTCCCAACAGAGTGAAAAAACAACCTACCACAGGAAAGAATTTTTAGCAGCTGTTTCTCAAACAAAGAACTACTATCTAAAGTAGATAAAAAGCTTTAAAAAATTAGCTCTTCCTAAAGACCCAGTTTAAACACGAGCATCTGAAATGCAGATGCTTTTCTGAGCAAGAAGTAAAAGCAGCTAAGAAACACATGAAGAAATGTTCAATATTGGGGCCAGGGAGTTAGCTGAGTCGTTCCGGCGCCTGTCTTGCAAGCGCAAGGACCAGGGTTCGATCTCGGTAACCACATACCATACTGGGTGTGAAGACTCACACCCAGCAGCAACCAGTACCACATACCACAGTGCCGGGCGTGGTGGCTCACACCTGTAATCCCAGCACTCGGGAGGCAGGGGCAGGAGGATTGCTGTGATGTGAGTTGGAGGCTGAGCTCAGGGCCAGCCTGAACCACAAAGTGAGACCCTGTCTCAAAGAAACCTAAAAAAAAAAAAAAAAAAAAAAAAAAAAAAAAAAAAAGTTCAATATCATTGGTCATTTAAGAGATGGAGATGAAAACAATACTGAGATTCCATCTCAATCTACGAAGAATGGCTGCTATCAAGAAAGTAACTGAAAACAAATGCTGGCAAGTCTGCAGGGAGAAAGCAATCCTTCTCTACTGTTGGTGGAAGTGTAGACTGGTGCAACCACTGTGGAGATCAAAGTGGAGATTCTTTAAAAAAGTAGGACTTGAGTTCCATTTGACTCTGTATTTCCTTACTAGGTATATACATGAATGAATTAAAAGATTCATATCACAGTGACATATATGCACCCATGTTTACAGTGGTTCAATTTGTGATAGCTAAATCTTGGAAACAGCTCAAATACCCATCCACAGGAGACTGGATAAAGTAGGGGTTTTTTTCTACAAAATAGAATATTACTTACCCATAAAGAATGATAAATTTGAGTCATTTATACTCATCAGATGAACTTTAAGGACATACTCATAAGTGAAATAAATAGGGACATGGATATGTAAATCATATAGTTTCTCTTATATGAAAAACTGAAGGTGTAAATGAACACCAAAATATATGACACATAATGTGAAATGGGAAGAAAACATGCAAAAGGAAAGGGGAAAGGACTAGTAGGAGAAAGGAAAGAAAGGAAAGAAAAAGTGTGATAGAGGGCTGGGGGTTTAGCTCACTTGTTCTGGTGCCTGTCTTGCAAGAGCAAAGGCCCAGGTTTGATCTCCAGTAACCACATACAACAATGTGAGGTGTGGAGACTAAGGCCCATCAGCAATGAGTACCACATACCATAATGGCAGGCATGGTGGCTCACACCTATAATCCCAGCACTGGGGAGGCAGAGGCAGGAGGATTGCTGTGAGTTCAAGGCTGAGCTCAGAACCAGCCTGAACTACAAAGTAAGACCCTGTCTCAAAAAGAAAAATAAGAAGAAAGAAAATGTGATAGAAAAAAATAGGAAACAAAGCTTATGTATGTAGGATGTGGGAGTTCTAGAGAGGGCAGGAGAAAGCAGAAAAAATGAGAATCAAGATGTGTCATGTACACGCACAAATTTTCAATGTTGAATGTGATCATAACATATGTATACAAAGTACCAATAAAGTCAATTAAAAACTAATAAATGTTTTTCAATTTAACAAAAAATAACCCAAAACAGAAGGTCAAAGGTGATAAAAGAAATGAAGTGTAACAAAAATGTTAAGCATGTTGGAAATCTACAATAATTTCAATAGAAATGGCAAAATATCACCAGGCATGTCATCCATGCCTGTCACCCAAGCATCCTGGAGACTGAGGCAGGAGTGTCAGTAAATTCAAGATCAAATTGGGAAGCTTAGCAAGACCCTATTTCAATATAAAATATTTTTTAAAAGAGACAAAAAATTGATTGGTATTATAGTTTAGTGTATAGGACCTTGATTCAATCCTCAGCACTACAAAAGGAAGGGAGGATATTTTGCTAAATGTAAAACATAATTTCCTCTTGAAAATACTACAAATACACTTGCCAATGGGAAATCAAAGTTGTTAACATTATCCAATGACGCTTCCACTATACAGAAATAAATAAAATAAATAAAAACTACACTTTAGAGGCTGCAGATGAAGCTATTTGCTAGAATACTTCGCTAGCATTTGCAAGACCCTGGATTTGATCCCCAGTATCTCAAATAAAACAAAACAAACAAAACAAATAAAAAATCCTATAATGTGAAGAAGGGAATTAAAAGATTGAAGGATGAAAATTTCCACATTTTAATTGAAGTAATACAACACTGAGGCTAAGTAGACTGCAAAGACTTAAATATGTATACATACTGTGTACATGTTGTCTAATAATATTTCAATGTTAATGTCACATACAAAAATAATAATGGAGCTTAAAAATTCCTGTTGCCTAGCAAAGTCATTACTGTCATAATGTCATAAACATCATATGGCATTACAGTTTGTGATCATGCTAGCATAAACAATTCTACTTACACTGTCACTCATTCCAAAAAAGCCCCATAATAATACATAATGCCTCATAATAATAAATGACTCTACTGGCTTATGTATTTACTTTTAATTATTATTTTACATTATACTATTTCTCATATTTTTTAAAAAGTTAGCTAGGCACAGCATTGCACCTCTGTCATTCCAGTCCTTGGGGGACTAAGGGAGGAAAATTCCAAGTTCTAACCCAGCCTCGGAATCTGAGCAAATTAGTAAGACACTATGTTAAAATAAAAATAAAAACATAAAATCTTTTCTCAGCTGCAGAATGTGAGAAAAACAGGACTACAGAAGAAGCATGAGGAAAATTTAGGGAGTGGTAAAAATATTCTATATCTTGCTAGACTAGGTGGTACACATCTATAATCCCAGCACTCAGGAGTCAGGCAGGAGAATTGTTTTGATTTCGAGGCCAGCCTGGGCAATACAGTGAGTTCAAGTTCAGCCTATACTACAAAGTAAGACATTCTCTCAAAAAAAGTCTTAAAAAAAAAGAAATTCCATATCTTGATTATACAGAAAATTATATGACTCTATAGTTTCATAAAACTCATAGACTACTCTGTCTTTCTCTCTTTCCGTGCATGTGTGTATATAGAACATACATATCTATAGCACATATATATGTATACCAGATGTTTGTTATATATGTGTGTACATATATACACATATACATATATGCATATATACATATATATGATGCAAACAGTATTTCAATAAATATGACAAAGAAAATATAAAAAAGAATGTGAAAATTTCTAAAAACAACACTAATGATAAATATTTTAGACACTGATTTGTTAGCTTCAGAACCATGTATCTATGATAAATCAATGTAATCCCTTGGGTTTAGGTTGAACTGTAAGAGCATTTCAAATTAACCTTGAAACCACAAGATTTTTGAATCTAATGTTTGATGATATTCAAAGGTCTTCATTTAAAAATTAAATAACTGAATATCTGTGTAGCAATTCAAGCAACTATATGTGCTTAACACTAGAGTAGTTTTGCTGAGACACCTGATGAGTGATGGAAAGGTTTTTCTTTACTCTTGTCTTTCTTTTACTATTTTTCTTGAGTGTATTTGATTTGTGAGAGGTTACAATATAAATAATTTCACAAATGAATTATTCCAAATCCATATTTTTTTTCAAAATTTGATATTTCCCATTTCTTTTTCTACTGGTTTCTAAAAAGAAGCTAAGACTGCAAGATGACAATCAAACTTATTTTCATGATCTACTTTTAGGTAACCTGTCACAAGCTGACACAAGGCCAACGGCTGCTTTTTCAAAACCTCCTGTAGGAACTCGGAAAGAATTAAAACAGTAATACTCACTGTATTTCCTTCAGCACACATGTTATGTCAGTGATAAGCACAAGTGCAATAGCACCTAAGAAATGCTCTGTGTTTAGACTCACAAAGTACAAACCTTGACTGAGACTCATTCCTGCCTTCCTACAGTACTATACAATACTAGCCTTCTTACAATTTGTAATATGTACAATTTTACAATTATCTTTACCCCCACCTAATGAAAAAATAAATTTAAGGTTTTAAAAATTAACAAGTTTTGACAAAGAAAGTTTAACTGACTTGAAATAATCAAAAGAAATTACTAGTATCTTGTACAGAAAGCCTCTTTTCCTACTCAGATATTGGGAAAATCCACTGATAACTAATAGCAATGTAAATAATGTTTGTCCATAAATATACAAATGAATTTTGTTCAGTGAATATGTAATTGATTTTCTTCCCCAGCAAAGAAGAAACTCGCTTTGGATCTGTCTAGCAATTCATATCCAGATTTCTTGTGCCCTGTATATGCGTATGCCTTCTTAATTCTTTGAGTTACATATAACATCTTACTGGTTCTCTCACTAATTAGTGAGCTAAGTAATATCTTTGGCACATGCTCATGTGTATCTGTATTAGTTATAACTTTGTCTTTTTAACAAAATATCTTTTAATGACTCCAAGCACAATCTATCAGAATTTGAAAGATTGTGAACATTCTGTAAGTACAGAAAGCTCCTTTCATACTCTTATAACTCGGTATTTTTCTCCTTCTATTCTTGCCAACATATTTTTTTAAGGCCTCTAGTAAAGGGTCTCACCAAATTTTCTATAGTTGACTATGATGAAACTACTAGCAAGTCCAGCACAAAGGTACTTTCATCCTCTCACTACCTTCTTCACTTTTCCCCCAATTCCTCAGCCTCCTATACAACGAAAGGGAATAAAGGAAACTTCTCTTATTTGAAAGCCCTTCATAGTCAGGTAATCACAAAAACACAATGAACCTATAATTTACAGCATTAAAAACTTAATCAGGCATAATTTAAGTGAAATGCTACTGGGCAAACTCCACGATGATTAAAATGTAATGACATAGTGAGTAAGAGAAAAATGATGACTTGAGGGAGACTTATGAAGCCTGTTTCCTGCTTATACTTATTATTCTTTAGTGCTACATTACATAAGCTCCGTTTCTTGACCTCATCTTTTCTAAAGATGTACAGGTTGTTTCTGTGGAGTCAAAACCCACACAATGGGAAGTATGTGATTTCACTGTAAAATAAAACATCCAACAACAAAATGGGTCAGTATTACTATATGCATTCAATTCACAAGGAAATAGTAAAAATTTTAATTTAAAAAGGAAGAATCTAGTGCATATATTTATATAAAAATGTGATTAACTTGCTTAACAAAACTGGCAGAATGAAGTTTCTTTTGCATGTTACAGTGACACGTGTTCTTCTTCCGAACCAAACATTTACCCTTCGCCACTGGTGAAAGGCAACAAGATCTCTTTACAAAGTCTCGTCTTTTTCAATAAATTTTGCATGAAAACATGTTATCCTGGCACAAAGTTGCCTGCTGTCACATTGGAAGTATGATAAATGTTTAATGAAAACAACACCACACAGCTTGGTGTCAGACAACAGCTATCACACAGCACTGCTTTGATCCAAGCAGACACTTAAAAGGAGTTCTAAGCATGCTCTGCACCACAGAACTCTATAACCTATATGCAAATTGGGGTAAATTAGCATAAATGACTTCCTGCTGCATAAAGAAATAAGAGGTAAGGAAAAATATGACAGGCTTTATAAGTATGTAACTGCTGTCAAAACTCAAGAGTCCAGCTTTCCCAAATCACTCCCAACATCTTCTGCCAAAAACTAGGTAGACAAAAAAAGTGAGGAAGGAAAAAAACCCTGTCAACTGAGTTTTATTACAGGAAATGCTAAAGCTGAAGGCAACAGAATACTGCCATGGTTAAAGCCACAAATAATTTATCTCTCTAAAGTATGATTACCATATATTGGTCTTCTTATATACATATTAACAGTTTCTTAAGTATCATGATTTCCATTTTTAAAAAGAATAAATCACATATTAAGGGGGAAATTCTTAACTCTTAAAAACTATACAAAGTTAGGCAAAGAAAAAAATGTATAAACTCAAACAGTAGAGCAAAATACTCCATACATTCTGATGAATAAATTTCTGAAAAGAAAATTTATCTACTAAAAAGCTAATAAGGAAATAATAAAGGTGAAAAGCTTTTAGCATAGCAGGTCATTTGGGGATGTATGTTGAAAACCACTAAATTATCTCCTAATGATTTCTAAAATAAATAGAGAGAATATTTTTTAAAGTATTTTGTCTATTTTATGCTGCTACAATAGAATACCACAGACTTGGTAATGTATAATGAACAAAAATGAAATGACTCATGGTTTTGAAAGCTGAACAGTCCTTGAGTAGGCACCTAGGAAAGGTTTTCTTTGTCTTCTCACACAGACAGGGAAAGGCAGGACAAGAAAATCAGGAGGCTGCACACAAACTCATTCACTTCCAGAATAAACATGCTCCTGAAACAACACGCCCACTCCTGCTGAAACAACATCACTCCATTCTCAAGGCGAGCCCTTGTGGTCTAATCACTACTTCATGGTCATACTGCTTGAATTTGGGGCATGCACTCAAATGTTAGCAGTAAATCTTTGTTTTAAATAAAATATTCCTAACTGTATGTAAATCATGGTTTAAAACAGATTGAAATCAAACCTATCCAAATTTTCTTGTAGCAAAATTATTTTGGAAAGATAGAATCTGAATGGTGGCTATCTACATATTTGCTTACAAGTATTTCTCAAAAGCATCTATAAAAGATATTCTAAAGTAGTTAACCATATTGTCCAGAGTATGAATGAAGAAGCTGCTAAGGAATGCCTAATGATATACTAATCTACAGGAGATTCAGTTGGCGTATACAATGTTTAATGTTCTCTACCAAGTTTCTATTATGAGATCCTATCACAGGTTTGCTTTTTCCTATTTCACTATCTCAATGAAAGCTTAACAAAATAATATCAAAATATCTTATTTTAATTTCATAATTCTACTATTAAGATACCCATTGTGGAGTGCAATTATAATGTGTATATGTAATGTACCAATAAAGATTTCAATTAAAAAAAAGAAAAATCTAAGCTTGGCATGTGGCATACCGTGATGGTGAAATCCCAGCACTCTGGGAGGCTGAGGCAGGAGAATCACAATTTTAAGCCTAACTTGGACATCTCAGCAACTAGCAAGACCTTGTCTCAAAATAAAAAATAGCAAAGGATCTAGGAATGCAGCTCAGTGCAAGTCCCTGGGGAGTTCAATACCAGTAATAAGTGTGGGGGTGGACGGGACTATAATCACCTCACAGACATTTCCCCTTATGAGAAATGCAAATGTCAACTGCGTGTGGTACACACCTCTAATTCCAGCACTCTTGGAAGCTGAAGTACAATCATCTTAAGTTCAAAACCTGCTTGAGCAATTTAATAACACTGTCTAAAAATAAAAAGTATTTTTTTTTAAAAGGTGCTGGATGGCAGCACAGTGAGAAGGCCACTGGTTCAATCCCCAGTACATCAAAAAAGGGGGAAAAGGGAGACAAAGGTGTCTGAGGATGAGTTTTTAAATTTTGGGAGAAAAACAGAACCAAGAAAAACTATATCAATGCCTAAAAGACAAAACAGTTTTAGAACCTAAATTCTCTAAGTGTAAAATATTAAAAATTAAAGTCATTAAATCTTTTTTTTTTTTTTTTTTGAGACAGGGTCTCACTGTGCTCTACAGGCTGGCCCTGAGCTCAGCCTTGAACTCACAGCAATCCTCCTGTCTCTGTCTCCAAAGTGCTAGGATTACAGGTATGAGCTGGTATGCCCAGCATTGTGGTATGTAGTTACTGGGGTTCAAACTGAGGGCCTTGTGCTTGCCAGGCAGATGCCAGAACCACTGAGCTGAATCCCCGGCCTCACTAAATCTTCTTGATAAAATCTAAAAAGTGACCTACTAATGGCCTAATCAGGAAAAAATACGGTACAGAAAATACTTTCAGGTCTCCTTAGCCATTTTCTAGGAAAGTTTAAACCAACAGCACTCATTTCATCTCTAACTGAACTCTCATTATCAATAATTACAGAGCACTAAAGAAGTGAGATAGTATACTGTTAGAATCAAGACAAAATAGTCAACTTAAAATTAGAAACCTAGCTCTGAGATTCATTAGCTCTATAATTACAAGACTAAGTACCTTCATGTATATTAATAAAATATTAAAAGTACCTATTGCATAAATGAGGTGTATAATAAGTGTAATTACTGAGCAAAATTACTGCTAGTGAGAAAATATGTATTTAAAATGTCGGATGCTTATCATTTTTATGTCCGCTGTGACTAAAGCACTTTGTTCATGCCCAGGTAGATCTAATCATATCACTCTCTGCTTAAAATATTCACTGGCTTCCTACCGCCTGAAGAATTAACTTTAAACTCCTTAACATAATATAAGGTCGTCCCATAATCATCTTTCATCATTATTTCTCTTCTACTTTCAACCAATCCCTAATAGACTTGAGTTCTACAAATATGCCACATTCCCATGTTGGTCTTCACTCTTCTCACATGCAATTCATTCTGCATAGAGCATTTAGAACATTCCTTCTCCTCTTTTATTTCTCCAGAGTTTAAATATTATTTCTTTGGCCTGGGATTTAGCACAGTGGTTCTAGTGCCTGTCTTGCAAGCGCAAGGACCAGGGTTCGATCCCCTGGTAACCATATAACAATACTGGGTGTGGAGACTCACCCCAGCAGCAATCAGTACCACATACCACAGTGCCGGGCGTAGTGGCTCACGCCTATAATCACAGCACTGGGGAGGCAGAGGCAGGAGGATTGCTGTGATGTGAGTTGGAGGCTGAGCTTAGGGCCAGCCTGAACTACAAAAGCAAGACCCTGTCTCAAAAACACCTTTAAAAAATTATATATATCTATATATATCTATATATATATATGGACATATATATATATATGGACATATATAGATATATATATAGATATATATAGATATATATAGATATATATAGATATATATAGATATATATAATTTATTCTCCCTACCTCCTACCTGGGATCGAACTCAGGACCTGGAGTTTGCCAGGCAAACACAGAAACATTGAGCTACATCCCTACCCCTTATTTACTCCATCCCTACTTCTTTGACAGCCCATCTGTGACACCTGGGGTGTACAGATCAATTAGTTTAATATTCATAGAGAAACTTGGGACTAGAATACATCAAGACTGAAGATGAAAACCAATATGAAAAGAGTGGCCTACTAGCAGTAGAATAAAAGGCATGGGATACGCCAAGCATAGTGGCTCATGCCTATAATCCCAGAGCTCGAGAGGCAGAGGCAGGAGGATTGCTGTGAGTTCAAGGCTTCTTTGGGCTACATAGTGAGCTCAGGGTCAGCCTGAATTACAAAAGCAAGACCCTGTCTCAAAAAGAAAAAAAAAAGGCATGGGGACTACTTACCTTTCACAGTACTTGTTAATTAGTAATAAGCACATTTGTAGTTTAAGCCAGACATAATCAAATGACAGCTCTTGAACCAAAACAGTCAGCTGTCTATTTTTGTGAATAAAGTTATACTGGAATATACCTGGTTAATGGTTTGGTATTATCCATGATTGCAAAGTTCAGCCAGAGCTGCAACAAAGGCCAGGTAGTTCAGAAAGCCTGAATAATCTACTATCCAAATTAAGTGTGGTAACTCTTGAGTTTGGGCCACTGATAATTGGGATTTATTACTTATGGTCAAAAGTATATTGTGTTTAGAAGTCTTTTGTTTTCTCTGCTACAAACACTCATCTGACCTGCTTATCATCCCTTTCATGCTTATTTTTCCATTTCCATGAATGCTCCAAGAAGTACTAGCATTAACATTATGTCCCTACACCTAACATTGTATCTGAAAAATAGATGGCATTTAAATATTGTTGACCCAGCAAGTACATGAATGAATGTTCACATTTGATAATCAATAAATATATGAACAACTAATATGTACATTAGGTATTCGGAGTGATACAAGAATATAGGTTCTGAATGGAGATAATAATAAAATTACTTATGAAATAAATGATCAGTGTATACACTGAGTTTTAAAAATCCGTACTTCAGTTTTTGATTAGACCAATAGGTAAGACACTGCATGTAATTTGCTCTACTTAGGAGAAAGGGCATCCTGATGCAAAAATCATTCCATATTATATATTGCAGCTCACTGAATGAAATTATCACAGTTTTCTGGAATCAGACCATAGAGCCCTTCAATTAACATTTCTTATTTTTATTTTATTTATCATCTTTGGCTGGATTCATGTTAGAAAATAATAATACGACATTATTACTTATGAACATGATATCCAGGAATCAGTCTACTAGAACACAATCAGTTCTCAGAGAAATTCACATAGAATATTGAAAGATTGACGGTGGTGATGAATTCCAAGATAGTCTGCTTTATAGAACTAAAAACTCTAATGACAGTTTTGAATAAAACAAGCAGTGTATTTATGCTGCTAAAAGGATTAGTTTCCTTAACATTTTCTAATTTTATATACAGTTATGAATTGATTTCAATTTTCAAATGGATAGTTAGAATCCTTGTTTTAATAATAACAATGGATACATTCAGTCTAAGACACATATGCACCATGTTACTGCCCTAATTCCTATTCTAAATGAACTAATAGTAAATCACTAGCTCTTTTCTTCTGTTTCTCTTTCTTCTTACTCCGTAACACTTTCCAATAACTATTAGATGCCTTTAATCACTAGTCTTTCCATTTTAAATTCACAGCCACAGAATGTACAGCTTTTCAAAAGTTATATACATTTTTCTTTATATACATATTAAACATTACTACTTTTTGTTTCTGAGTTGTTATATTATTAAATGAAAATAGAAATAGAAATATGTCATAATAAAACATAACTAACAATAAAAGATAGCTACTTATTTTTTGTTTTTTCACTTTTATTTTCTTCTTTCTTATATTTATCTTCTTCCCTTCTTACAGGAGTTTAGTCACAAGGATAGGAAAAGGAGAAATTGCAGAGGAAGAAAATTTGCTTGAATATTGCTAATAAATTAACGAGTCATTACTTTATACAATTTGGATTAACTTACCCACGTTTGCCGTGTAATTCTTTGTCTTTGCCTTTATCCTTTTCTCTTTTCTCTTTATCTCTGCCTTTACGTCGATCTCTATCCCGTGATCTACTACGGGTTCTTCTGTGACTGGACCTTTCACTGCTTCGACTATGGGAACGTGGACGAGGTCTAGATCTGGACCTACAGTAAGTATATTTTATTAAATAGAATTAGGGATTATTTCTCATTTTCAAAATAAATATCCTATAAAATTATTTGAAAAAATTTAGCTTTAGTTATAAACTCAAAAATTAACCAACTGCAGGAAGCAATCATTTTAATGAGGCTTTATGAACAAGCAAAATGACATGAAGAAACATATGTTGTCTACTTTACAAAAAACTAAGGTTCACTCAAAAAGTGTTTATAAGTAAAGGTCTTATGTTTTCTAGTTATTCTTTTATTTTGTTTTGTTTTGCACAGTCACACTATGTTGCCATGGCTCTCCTCAAATTCTGGATATTAAGCAGAATCCTTCCTGCCTCAGCTTCTCAAGTAGGAAAACTGTAGACATATGCTACCTTGAACAGAAACATATGAAAGGTATAAAGGTTCAAATAAAATCTGAATTATTAAAGTCTTATGAGATAATATAAGAAATCAAATGTATTAATGTAATCTATAAGGATAGAGGTTTTCCCAATCCCGGTAATCTCTGCTTCATATCTATTCAACTCTGTATCTTATTTCTAATTGATTCAGAACAGTTCTTCACCTTCATTAGTCTAGCTATTCTTTGTACAAAATGATAGTATTACATAGGTGTCTCCATTATTGTATTGATTACATTGCTGAGACAAAATACCAGAAATCCACAATTAGAGGAAAGATTTATTTTGGCTCACAGTTTGTAGTTTTAGTTCATAATTGGTGGGTTCCATGGTAGTGTGGCATGGCAGAACAGGCAGGCAGGCAGAAGGCAGCAAGCAGCCAGTGATATAACTGACCCTCTTTTAGTCTCTTGTATCTTATCCTCACACCCAGACTGGGATACCCTTAATTCTAGCATCAACCCAGGAAGCAAACCCAGCATTACATCTTGATCCCAGTGATACACATCTTAGATCCAGTCACCTCTGACTACATAAGGTCGGGGGGGGTATATCTAGATACAATCCTTCATTATAGGACACATTATATGGTGGGAAGTGTTAATTGTAGCTCTTGGTTAATAGTACTAACAAGAAAGCTTCTACCAGAATGACAAATGTTGAGGATCAGTTGAGCAAAAAAGAAAAAGGTTGCATTCAGGGTGATTGTATAGTGCGTCTTATGGAAAAGTTAAGGCAACTGACATTAATTTGTTTATCAGAGAATGTGGTAATGGATACTGGAAAGTAAATGAATATTGTGTTATTCTGATTGCTTGTGCCAGTGTTCAGGTGAATGAAGGGAATCAAGCCAAAAGCTTGGGTCTCCTCTACCTGCAAGAGTTAGGAGCCCCCTGGCTGCCCCCATGTTAAGCTGTATTCCAATAAAACTAATGGAGGAGTCTTTGGGACTTTAGTCACTATGTATATCTAATGTGTATACAGATATACAATATATTACATTACAGATACATAATATATATTCTTAACTTGATTCTACATTGTTAGGTTAAAAATATAATTCTAGCAAGCAGTTGTGAAAATATACAGTAATAAAGATCAGGTAACAGACAAAGATTGTCATTATATAGTGATTAACGGATCACTTGAACCAAAAGATATTACAATTACAAATGAATATGCACCTGAAACTAAAGAACTCAATTCATAGAATAGACATTATTATATCTAAAGGGAAAATCCAACACAGTAACAGTATCATGTCTTTATCAACGAATATATCATGGAGGAAAAAGAAAGAATTAAACAATAGTTTAGATCAACTGGACTTATAACATGTTTAGACAAAACATTTCAATCAACCACTGTAGAATAGATATTCTTTTAATCAACACATGGAATATTCTCTAGGACATACATCAGGCCATAAAACAGTTCACAATCATACCACATACCTTTTCAGACCACAATGAAATAAAACTAGAAATTAACAAAAGAAACTAGAAACGATGCAAATGTATGTAGCCGTAACAACATGCTACTGAACAAATCTCTGAGGAAATTAAAAGGGAAAAGTAAAAAATTTTTGAAACAAAAAAGAAATACAACATACTAAAATTCCACGGCTACTAAGAGGGATGTTTACAGTAATAATTACATATGCCAAAAAAATAAAAAGATTTTACTTTTAGGTTTTTTTTTTAAATTATCTTTATTGGTACATTAAATATACACATCATGATTGCACTCCATAATGGGGATTTGTACCAGTATAAAACACTACTTAATTCTCATTTTTTCCCATAGATTTTAAAATGCCTAATGATGCATCACAAACACCCAGGAAAACAAAAACAAAACAACCCCAACAATAGTAGGAAGAAAAAAAAATCAAAGCAGAAATAAACAAAATAGACTATAAATAAAATAAAAAGATGCATTATAGAGTTGCTATCTGAAAAAATCAACAAACCTTTATCAGACTAAGAGAAAAGAGAGACGAACCAAATAAATAAAAATGAAAATGTTACCACCGATATTGCAGAAATATAAAGGCTTGCTGGAGACAATTATAAATAATTAAATGCAAACAAATCAGAATACCTACCAGATATAGATAAATTTCCAGACTACCAAAATGGAACCACAGAGATATAGAAAGTCTAAATAATTAATAACAAGCAGTGACACTAAATCAGAAATATATAGTCTCCCAAGAAAGAAAAGTTCAGGACTAGATAGCTTTACTGGTATACTCTGATTTAACTTCTTAGGAACAAATAATATCAGTTCTCTTCAGACTATTCCAAAGAACTGAAAGAAAGGGAGGACAGCAATCACTCATTCTTCCAAACTCATTCTTCAAGGCCAACCTAACCCTGATACTAAAACCAGATTAGGACATAACTAAGAAAACAGTAGAATACATCTCGAATGAATATAAATATAGAGATTTTCAATAAAATACTAAGAAATTGAGTCCAACAGTACATTTGAAAGATTATTCACATGATCAAATTAGGTTTTTATCAGATATGCAAGGATGGTTCAATGTGTGAAAATCAATAAAGATATCATATAAACAAAATGAAGAATAAAAATCATAAGATCATGTCAATACTTATAGAAAAAGCATTTGACAAAATTAAACACCTTTTCCTGTTAAAAACAATTAGGAATGGAAGGAATTTATATCATATGATATATTATATTTCCACAATTTAAAAAATACCAAATAAGGAAAGGCTCAACATGATTCCTCTAATATCTTGAATAAGAAGATAAGATACGTACCTTCATTCAACACAATACTGGAAATTTTAGCCAATGCAATCAGGCAAGAGATACAAATACAAAAAGGCATATACATACAACAGTGGAAAAGTCTAAGTACTTATTTGTGCTGACAAAGACTCTACTAACATTCTAAACTATTAAAATTAGTAAATGTACTCAGTAATGTTGCAGGATATAAAATCAATATAGAAAAGTAGTATATTTAATAACTAATAGTGAGGTTTCTGAGACATAAGTCATTAAATCATTAAAGATTAACCACAGTTATCAAAAACCTTAGAAATAAATATAGCCAATCCTTACAATGAAAATTACAAAATATCACTGAAATAAATTAAAGACTCAAAAAATGAAAACACTGCATATGTTTGACTAAAATAATTAGTATTGCTAAAATATCTGTATTTCCCAAAGCAATATATACATCAAATGCAATTTCCATCAAAATACTACTGATATTTTTTGAAAGTTAAAAAAGCAATCCTAAAATGTATATAGAACCACAAAATACAAATAGCAAAGCAATTTTGAATTTAAAAAAAAAAAAAAAAACCACTGGTGGCACCACAATAGTTGATATCTAGATATTCCACAGAGCCACAGGAACTAAAACAGCAAGAAACTGGCATAAAAATATTCACAGGCCATTGGAATGGAACAAAGCCCTCCGAAATAACCCCCTATCTATTGTCCAATGGTTTTGAACAAAGGTACAAAAAGATTCATTCTTCAATAAATATAGCTGGGAAGACTAATAAATATGCACCAGACTGAGAAAGGATCACTATTTTTCATGCCATACAATATTTAACTCAAAGTAAATCAAAAACCAAAATACAAGACCTGAAACTACTAGAAAAAAATATCTAGTGGAAACACTTTATGACAGTGGCATAGGGAATTATTATCTTCAGAATAAAAATACAAGCTAGAGAATGGAAGAAATATTTGCCAACTTTGACAAAAGTTAATATCCAGAATAAAGAAATCAAAAAACTTTATTATAACCAAATAGGCAACTGCTGTGAATAGATACTTCTCAAAACAAGAAGAGCAAATGGCCAGCAAGTATTGAATATGCTCAATGTCATTAAACAACAAGGAAATGCAAATCAAAAGCACAATTAGATTATCGACTCACATCATTTGAACAGCTTTTTTCAAAATATCGAAAACTAGCAAATGCAGGTGGAAATGTAGGGAAAAAGGAACTCTCATAGACTGTTGCTGCAAACATAAACTATTTCCACAATTACAACCATTACAGAGCAACAGTATGGAGGTTACTCAAAATAACTAAAAACAGTCCAGCCACAGTTGCATGGATAATCCCAATCTTTGGGAGGCTGAAGCAGGAAAATGATGAATTTGAGCCAAATCTGAGCTACTCAACAAGACCCTGGCTCAAAAGAAAAAGAGAGAGGAAAGGAGAGGAGGAGGGAAGGAAAGGAAAAGCAAATGGAACAGAAAAAGGAGAGGAAAGGGGAAAGGACAAAGAAAAGTAAAGGTTTCCACCATTAGATCCAATTGTCACACTTCAAGATGTTTTTATACATAAAGAAATCAAGTCAGCACACCAAGAGTGATCTGTACATCCAAGTTTATTTTGATACTATTCAAAATAAAGATACAGAATCAACCAAGGTGACCATCAACAGATGAATAAAGAAAATATGACCTGTATATATAGACAGTCACACAACACAATATCACCCAGCCATAAAAATAGATGAAGTTAAATTATTTGTACCAAAATGAGTTGAACCAAAAGACATTATGTTAAGAGAAATAAGCAATACACAAAAATACAAGTACTATAAATTCTCTCTCACATGTGAATTTGGAAGGAAGACCAATCTCAATGTAGATAGATTAGTGACTCCTAGTGGTTGGATGGCAGCAGGTGTGGAAAAATGGAATCTGGAGTATATCAGTGTTTCATGTTTGAATCCCTTGAAACATCACACTAAACCCATAAAAATGCATGATGAATACATGTTAAAGAAAGATAATTTTTAAAAATAAAGGTTTAAAATCTTAACAAAACTTTAGATGCTTCTCTTGTAAATGTCTAATTTCTTTTTTTCCTAAGAAAGTATACTGTTACATAAAATATATAATTTGTAGATTGCTGATAAACAGAATTTCAGTGAGATCATAGGGGTTTTGTTAGTACACTCAGAATGAATTGTAGCTATTACCAAGGTACTCAAATTTATAATAAGTAGGAAGCTAAAACTAAAGAACTTCTCAAGTAATGACACCCCCAAAGAAGTTATTTCTTGGTGAGCATGCATTTCTTTTCATGCAAAATGAGAACTGTAATTATTTTACTTATAATAACATTAACTTATAGACAAAATAATGGTACCTAAATGAATTATGAACTAAAGGACAAGTGACTTGGAAGGAAGAAGCAGACAGAGAGAAAATAAAAATTGAGACATGTACCAATGTGAGTGAATTGTAAACTCTAAATCAGAAGGATTTCAAAGTATGTTTCATTCAGTTTTTAGTTAATTTAACAGACAGTACTGTTCTGGTTTTGACATACCAGTAAATCTTAAGTTTAGCATAAAGACTGCTTATGTTTTACTGAATTTCTTTTGTATATGAAGGGGAAGAATAATCTGAAGGGCTAAACGTCATGTGTTGTACACAGGTAACCCTCAGGGGCCAAACTTCAGTGGTTTGGTATTAATAGAAAACCACATCACCTATCATCCAAGTCTCTAAGCCCTTTAAGAATAAAAGGCGATCTTTTAAGGAGTTAGAAGAGAACACCTTTCTCAATCTTCTCCAACTCAAACTTTACCAGAGCCTGCAATACTGATTATGTACAAAACATGCTGTAAGCAGTGCAGGCTGC
>PVIR01007034.1:0-54031 GCA_004026965.1 Petromus typicus
TGTGCTAATAACGTAAAAGACACACACTGTCTGAAAAATAGCTAAAAATTGTATAATTCATTTCATAATTATTTCAATCTACTAACATTTTAAACTCTGCATCTTGGAATTTCTAAGTACATTTTTAAATTGGATTGTAATTTCAATAATATATATGTGGAAGACTCTTCATGTTTTCTGTATTTTCACCAGTTTTTTTATTATTTTCCATTGGTATTTATATATTTCTTGTATATGTTTAGAGTTAGTATATGTTTATTTTTATTCTCTAATCTTACTCAAAAGTTTTAGGCATTTTCCCTTTTCTTTCCTGTTTTCCTCAACTCTATTTCCCATTCTTCAAAAATGTCACGTATCATTGTTTTTCAACTAACAATTATTTTATCTTTAATTTTAAAGATAATTTTACATTTGTTAATTCAATTATTTAGTTGACTAATTCAAAATTATATATAATATTTACTTTCTTTTTCTAAATTTTAAGACAAATGTTTAGAGTATTAGTTTTCATTGCCTAACTTTTTATTTTTAATTATCTTTATTGGTACATTAAATATACACATCATGATTGCACTCCATAATGGGGATTTGTACCAGTATAAGACACAACTTAATTCTCATTTTTTCCCATAGCCCCACCCACCCTACCACCCCCCATATATATAAAATTTGTTTCCTTACTTTTTTGTTACAATCATTGCTTAACTTTTATAATAAATTGTCACAATTATAAAAAAAAATCTAAAAAAAAAAATAAAATAAAATAACGAAGCCAGACCTAGTAGTACATTCTTGTAATACTAGAATTCTGGGAGGCTGAGACAGGAGGATCACAAGTTTAAACTAGGTCTGGGCAATTTAGAAATTTAATAAGGCCCTAAGACTCTCAAAAATTTAAAGAAGAAAGTATAAAATGTACTGGGGACTAACTCAGTATGAAGTCCTGGTCTCAATCCCCAGGATGGAAAGAGAAAGGGGGAAGGGAAAAAGAAAGGGGAAAGAGAATGGAGAAAAAGAAGAACAAGGACAAGAAGGCAAGATAAAGAGAAGAAGCAGTATTAGGAGAAGGAGGTAAATAAAGAAAGGAAGGAAGGAAAGAAGGAAAGAAAAGCAGACTCATTTAAAATATACAAATATCCCTTAATTCTCTCAGTATCTGTGTCTTTTCATTTTCTGCTTTCTGAAATGTATTTCCAAAGTAGACAGATTATCATGTGTAAGGCACCAAATGTCCCTGTAGAGAAAAAGAAAAAGCGAAGTCTACAATCTCCTACTGCCCTGATGCTAGATTTGTAAAGGAGCATTAATGTGATTGAGCCACATACTGACAGGAGCATTTACCTAGACAGCTCCGGTTGAAGTGAATGGCATGATTTATTGGAAATGCATCCAACTTATTCTCTACCATAGGAGCTACACATATGCCTTCTCAACATGTGAAATTCATATATTTTCATGTACTTGTATGTGACTGAGTAATTGTCCCTTGTGCATGACGTCCATTACAGTACCTCCACTGAGAAGCCTGGAACCAAAAAAGGAACAGCCAGAGAAGTCCCAGTGGCTAAGAGTAAGGAAGAAACAGCCTGGGCACAGCACAGAGTCTGGAGGTTTGTGCAGAATTTTCTCACACTGTTAGTACAGGGAGCTCTTTGTGTTTCCTTTTTAAAGTAATTTAAAAGAATGCTTTGGCCTCTTTCCATGGTCCTGCTTTCCCTGTTCAAATGTGAACTTCAGTCATTCTGACACACAGCTTCTCTAGCCCAGTACTTAATGGATCTGAAGTATTAAGAGTTTTAGTGTTTTTATACCCAAGAGACAACTACAGAATGTCCTTCCCAACAACAGCAAACTACACATTCTTCTTAAGCACATGTGGACTATTTTTCAGAGTGTCTATGATAGTCTGTATAACAAGCCACAATCATTTCGAAAGGATTGCAATAATACAAAGTAGGTTTTCTACTATAATGGGATGAAATATGAAGTCAATAACAGAAAATTTGAGAAATGTACAAGTATGTGGACATTAAACAACATGCTCCTTAAAAGCCAATGGATCAAAGAAAACATCATGAGAGAAATAAAGTAATATTTTGAAACAAATGAAAACAAAAGTTCAGCACATCAAAATTTATGAAATGTGACTAAGGCAGAACTTAAAAGATCATTTATGGTTTTAAGGGAATACATATTTTTAAATAGAAAAAAGTTAAGAGCCTAACTTTTGAGTGCGGGAAACTAGAAAACGGAAGCAAATCAAGCCCAAAGAAAAAGTAAGGAAATAATTTTTAAAAGAGTGGAAACAATAGAGTAGACAATAGAAACACAGTAGGAAAACTCAATAAGACATTGCAAGTATAAACAAGGCTAATACACCTTTAGCTATATTGAAAAAAAGGAAAAATGATAACTGAACAATAATTAAAATCAAGAGTGAAAATGCATCCCTGCATACCCTGTAAAAACAAAAAGTTATAAAGAAATAATACGAACAATTGTATTGTGACAAACTTATATGAAATGGAAAACTTACTAGGACATAAATTATAGCAAGTGTCAAAAGGAAATAGAAAATTTGTATGGAAATAGAAGATTGAAGATTAAATCAGTAACTTGATGACTTCCCACACAGAAAGCTCCAAATTTAGTTTCACTGATAAACCCTACAGAACATTTAACAAATAATGAAAACTAATCTTGCAAACTCATTCAGAGAAAAACAAAAGAAAGGAAAACTGACTGTCATTCTAAGAGGCTAGTATCACACTAACAACAAAGGAAATCATCCTTATGAATACGGGCACATACAGGCAAATAAAATCCAGCAACATATAAAAAGGTTTATCCACCATGAACAAATTAGATTTATCCCAGGAGTATAAGGTTTATTTTTCCAATGTACATATTTTTATTAGGGCATATTAATCTTACAAAATCCTGGATTCCACTGTCTCATTTTATACATGTACACAATATATTTTGATCATATCTGTCCCCCATTGCTGTCCTCATGTCCACTCCACTTCCTCCTGTCCTTCTGGTGGCCAGTCTCTCTGGTGGCCAGAAAGGTTGCTTTCTGAAAGTCAGAGTGACACATGAGACTAACAGAAAAGAAGACAAAAGGACATAATCAACTCACTGAATATGTAAAAACCATTAATCCAATGTGTGAATTGGTAATGATTTTAAAAGTTCAATAAACTAGAAACAGAACAGAACTTCTGAACTAATAACATCTATGAAAAATCCATAGCTAACGTAATAATGAGCAGTGAAAGATTAGATGTCTTCCCTAAGACTGAGAATTAGACAGGAATGTCTGCTCAGCATTTTTATTCCACATGTAGTAGAGGCTCTGGACAGAGTGAGTAGGAAATGAAAAGCCATTAGACTGAAAAGAAGTGAAATTATTTCTGTTCACAGATGGCATGATCTTATAGATTGAAAATCCTAACGAAGCACCTAAAAGCTATTGAAATCAACAAGTTCATCAAATTTACAGAATACAAAGATCAGCACACAAAAAATTAATATGTCTATAAACTAACAATGATTTAAAACTGAAACTCCATATACTTCAAGGTAATTCTATATTGGGCCGGGGAGTTAGCTCAGTGATACTGGTACCTGTCTTGCAAGCACAAGGGCCCAGGTTTGATTCCTCCGTAACTACATACAACACTGGGCATGGAGACTCACACCCAGCAGCAATCAGTACCACATACCACAGTGCCAGGCATGGTGACTCACGCCTGTAATCCCAGCACTCAGGAGGCAGAGGCAGGAGGATTGCTGTGATGTGAGTTGGAGGCTGAGCTCAGGGCTAGCCTGAACTACAAAGCGAGACCCTGTCTCAACAAAAAAAAAAAAAAAAAAAAAAAAAAAAAAAAAAAAAAAAAAAAAAAAAAAAAAAAAAAAAAAAAAAAAAAAAAAAAAAAAAAAAAAAAAAAAAAAAAAAAAAAAAAAAAAAAAAAAAAAAAAAGACATTCCATATAAACAGAATCAGGATGTTAAAAACTTAAGAATAAAGTTAATAAAAAAGAATAAAAATGAATTTTATACACTAATCCATTTTATTTCTACCACTATTTTCTCTTACTTCATTGAAAAGAGAGTTAAAATAGTAAAAATAAATAAATAAAAGAATTTAAAACCATAAAACACTGCTGAAAGAAATCAAAGAATATCTAAATAAATGAAAAGAAATCCCACAATTATAGACCAGAAAACCTACTACGTTAGGATGGCCGTACTCCCTCAGGCTGACATACCAACTCAAAGACAGTTAAGTTGTGTCTTATACTGGTACAAATCCCCATTATGGAGTGCAATCATGATGTGTATATTTAATGTACCAATAAAGATAATCTATAAAAAAAAATCTCAACTGACTCCTTTGCAAATCAATAAGAAATCAATAAGCTAATCCTAAAATTTATATGGAAAGAAGGAACCCTGAGGAAGCAAAACCACCTTAAAATAAGAACAGTTGGAGGATTCATTTTCTTATTTCCAATTTTATTTTAAACTACAATAATCAAGACAGCCTGAAGAATTATAGAGCATTAAAATAGATTTGAGCATCCAGAAATATAGATTTGCTTTTATGTTGAGTTTATTTTCAAGAATACCAAGATATTTCAACAGGGGGGAAATCTTTCCAACAAATATACCAGCACAACTGATTATTTAAAAGCAAAGGGTGAAATTCTTTATCTAACACCACACATACAGGAAAATGAATTCGAAATGGGTGACCTACCTAAATGTAAGAACTACATCTACAAAACTCTCAGAATATAAATATCAGAATAAATTTTGGAAACCTAGAAATAGACATTTGTTTCTTAGAAAACAGAAACAAGCAATGAGAGAAAAACAGATGTATTTAACTTTAGCAAAATTAAAATCTTACATGGAGTGAAAGATACTATCATGATAGTAAGATGACCACCTAAAAGATAGAAGTTACGTTGAACTCTTAATACTCAGCAATATATAACAAACCATCTGAAAATAAAAGAAAGTTTTGAATAGACGTCTTCCAAAGATATAAAAATGACCACTAAGCTTATGAAAAAAATGTTGAAAACCAAACAAAAATTCATCATGAGACAAATACAATCCAAAGCCATGAGATTTACTGCTTCATACAGACCAGGATAACAATCATGAACAACACTGAACATGGAGAGTACCGTCAAGAGTACGGAGAGGGCCGGGGAGTTAGCTCAGTGGTTCCGGCTCCTGTCTTCCAAGCGCAAGGACCCGGGTTCGATCCCCGGTCACCACATACCATACTGGGTGTGGAGACTCACGCCCAGCAGCAACCAGTACCACATACCACATAGTGCCGGGCGTGGTGGCTCACGCCTGTAATCCCAGCACTCGGGAGGCAGAGGCAGGAGGATTGTGATGTGAGTTGGAGGCTGAGCTCAGGGCCAGCCTGAACCACAAAGCGAGACCCTGTCTCAAAAAACCTAAAAAAAAAAAAAAAAAAAAAAAAAAAAAAAAAAAAAAAAAAAAAAAAAAAAAAAAGAGTACGGAGAAACTAGAGACCTCACCATGACAAGTAAAAAGGCAAAGAAGACAATCAACTTTGAAAAACAGTGTGACAGTTACTACATGACTCGGAAATTCTACTTCTAAGAATCTACACAAGAAAAATGAAAGCATATCTACACACACACACACATTAGAACATGAGCATAGTATGAGAGTTGTTGGAAGCACAAGATGTTGCTTAGTGCTACAGTACTTGCCTAGCATGGGTAAGGCCCTGGCCTTGATCCCTAGTACAAAAATGTATTCAAAATCAAAAACAACCCAAATGTTATCAGCTACTAATCAGGTAAATATAATGTGTACACACAATGGAATTTCATTTAACAATGAAAGAATTACAGCCACAAACTACAATGCTGATTAATCTGAAAGCAATATGCTAAGTGAAAGAAGTCTGTCACAAAAAAGCACAGATGACACATTTTCATTTCAGTAAAATTTATAATAGACAAAACTATAGAACAGATGAGAGATTGGTAGATTTGTGGTTAGACTGTCCCAGGGAAATATAGAGGGACATGGAATGACAGAGTGATGACGGTGCTCTAAACTTAGATTATGGTTTTCTTACTCTGCTCAGGCTGCCATCAGAAAATCCTGCAGTCTGGTGGCATAAACAATAGACATTTGTTCTCACACATTTCTGGAAGCAGAACTCTAAGATAAAGGTGTCCACAAGTCCCTGTGGCTGGCAGGCAGCTGCCTTCTTGACGTGTCTGCATTTGCATGTGGTTGTTAATTTGTTTGTTGACCAGTTCCGGCACCTTCTTTAAGAACATCAAACATACTGGACTAGGCACCTCCATGATTTTACAACACCTTAATTACCTCTTCAAGACATGGTCTCCAAATACAGTCACATGGTCAGGTATTAGAGATCAGCACCTTCACATGGATGGAGGAACATAGTTCAGCTCGTATCAGTGGTGATGGGTACAATCAAATCCCTTAAACCATCCATTGCAATGGATGAAGTTTATCATACAGGAATTATATTTCAATAAAACAACTGCAATAGCATGAACAATATGGTCAGGCATAATAGCACAAGTCTGTAATCCTATAGAATTAGATTACAGTAGGCCATGTAGACACCAGGAGGGGAAGGACTCAGGTAGTGCAGAGAGCCAAGTAAAAAGTGTTGCCAAAGCCCATCTCCCTAACATGGCCCTGTACCATAGGAGCATGGGTGCAACCGTGATTTAACATGAAAGTGCTTCCTATGTTTATTTTCTATTATTTCCTGTTTGGCATTTGGTATTGTAATGGATTTAACTGCTACTGCAGGAGTCAAATAAAATAAAGGCATCCATCTGAGGCAGCCTTCAAAATGTATATGTACACATAAGTCTCTTCCTCCTTTTTTCCCCTCCTTCTCTTCTAGCAATTGAACCCATTGCTTTTGTTCTGAGCTACGTTCCCAGCTTTTTTTGGACAGGATCTTGCTAAATTCCTAAGTTGCAAAAAAGGCTGGGCTCAAACTGGGTGTCTCCCATCAGCCTTCCAGTGCTGAGATTACATACATGTGTTCCCACTGCAGGGTGAATCTCTCTCTTCCTCTCACACATGCACATGTACACACATGCAAACTGGTCCAATAATGACAGAGAAGCACATGGGTGTCCAGCCTTGAACTTCCTGGCCATGCCTGTCCCCCATCAGGTGGAGAAGCCTCAGACCCTTCCACCTCTATCCTCCTCCCTCCCACAGCTGATGGTTTTAGAAGCTGGCTTCAAATCATTGATGGAAAGAATTCAGCCCAGTGTGGTGAAAAACAGAAAGAGATTCAACCCTTGGTGATCTCCACATGATCTAGCTGCTCTGGCCAAGTGTGTCAGCCCAAGGACCTCTTCCTGTCACTGCCCTGCTTCCTCAGCTAAATGAACGTGGCAGTGTCACCTGCCTCATGAGGTTGTCTGATGTGCTAATGAGATCATATGGGAAAGAATATGAATGGCTGTAAATGAACAGGAGGAATCATTATTCTGGGGTCCTAACACCTTAAATTCCTTTACAGTTTTGTGGCACGCAGCTCTAGTCTTAAGGCAGCAATGCAGTAATCACTCGGGTGTGCGCATGAGGCCTTCCAGATTACAGACACGTAGCAAGTGTGTCCGTCCCATTTCTGCCTAAGATCCTCCACATGAATACGTGAGCAGACATTCACACACATAAGAACACATCATAATCCAACAGTTACACCAAACTTGCTATTCAGGTCCTAAGTGGGGATTTTCATCCCCTCCTGAGTGAACTTTGAGTCTGAAACTTCTCAAAAGTCTTCCTCTCCACTGTCCCCTTTCGGGTTGTGAGCTGGACGGACCTCAGGGACGGTGCCTCATTGGTTTTGCACCATCTGGTGGACTGTGCCTGGAGGTACAGGGCCTGCTCTGGAACTGCCAGAGAGCTGTGGAATCTGCCAGTCACTGCTCCAGAGCAGAGGGGAGGGGAGTCCTGCCCAGGCGGGCTGGCGGCCTACTCAGCATCCGTGAGAGAGGGAGGCACCAAAAAGTAACAGAAAAGACACCAACTCATTTTTTCTTGAGAATAGATAAAACAACACACAAGTTACTGAAGTCACTCTGTTCCCGGGACAATCAAAGATTGGCAACTGCTGTAGTAGCTCGTTCTCACTCTGGTTCGTCTCACCAGATGTGACCTCAGCCTCCTTTCTCTTCTCTGCCTGTGGCTCCTCCCTCAGTCTCACATGCACACCAAGCAAGACACATAAATTTGGAAATGTTGAATACGTGCTTACAATGATCACACCAAACTGAGCAGGCAAGGACCTCGAAAGCCTCCAAAGAGAGCTGGCCCTTCTTTCTGAGATGAGCTTCTGACACCAACTGAAGTCTGATGGCTTCTGAGGTCACTGATGGGAACTAAGAAAGAAGTGCTGCCCTGGATGCCACTGATCAGACAGCAGACGCAGAGCACATGTTCTGTGCTAAACCCTGGGTGAGGTGTGAGGGAAAAGGGGCCACGGGAAGGAGAGGCAGAGGAGTAAGACCATCGTGGTTCATGCTTTCCAAGAGTTCACAGGTCTCTGTAGAAGACAAGATGCTCTTACAGGACATAGGAGCAAGCCCACAACTGCACATGACTACATGACTGCACAGACTACTCCGCCATAACTCTGGCAGTCAGGGAAAATACAGGAGCAATCAAAGAAGCTTTCACAGAGAGGATGCCAGAGTCACCATCACTAGAGTCTAAGTGAAAATCTCAGCTTCTTAACAGGAAGTGTGAATGATGCCCCAAGACACGACATATTCTCTCCAAGCCCTGCTCTTCCCCCTAACAGTTTCTTGGCCTCGTTGTCTTCTCTCTCCCCTTCTGCTTTCCAAACTTCATTCATTCTTCCAGCCATACTTCTTCCCACTTCCTGGGAAAGTCTTCTCTGATCACTCCAAGTTTGCTGCACTTCCGATATCTGTGGGTGCATGAGATAGCTTAACATCCTCAGGAGCTGATGAAGCACAGGATCAGAATGTCATGTTCCCTGACACTCTATGTCCTCAGTTGTGAGCTTATGTCCTTCTGGGGCCCCAGAGGACCAGGAGCTGTGCTTCCCAGGTAGGATACACTGAGGACTTTCAGTCCCCTCCTCTATGTCCTCCAGCAGGGAAGAGTGTGGCCTCCATTTTAGCAGGGGAGCAGCCTCATCTAAGTTCCTGGGTAGTGATTCAACATGTGAGATGGCTCAAAGAAGGACAAGCTTCTCACAATCGCACTAGGGCCAATGGACAGGTCAGTCCTACGCCCGATGTTCCCTCATTAAATCATCAGCCCACCAGTCCCGACTGGAAGGACTGCCTTCCTTCTCCAAGCTAGTCTCATCTGCTCACTTCATTTAGTATTTGCCTGGACTCCAACAGAGCAGGAAAGGGACATCCATCTCCTCAGACCCAAGAGCTTTGAATAGACACAAAAGTACCCTCTGTGGGACTCCTTTAAGGAAAGCTCTCCCAAAGTCCATTTCACAAAATATTAAGAGGCCAAAAGGCTTGTCAAGTCAGATCGCAAGGAGAGCAATCGAAGAAGCGTTCACAGAGAGGATGCCAAGTGTCTTAGTTACTATTTCTCATTGCTGAGAAAAAATACCCACATCAAAGTTAAAAGAAGAATGGTTTATTTATCTTACAGTTTGTAGACGTTCCACTTCATAGTTGGCTAGCTCCAAGGCAGGATGGCATGGCAGAGGGGCCACAGCAGAGAAAAATAGTTCATGGTGGGCAAAAGGCAGCAAAGTAGAAAAGAAACACCAAGAAAGAAGTGTCCGTCTTTCTGTCTCTTATATTCTAGCAAAGCTATATACCCTAAAGGCGGAGAGCAGACCTATCCAGGATGGGACACCCTTCATCTTAGAATCACACCACGAATCATTCTTAGCCTTATATCCTTAATCCAAGCATCAAACAGACACCTCTAAAGAGATACAGCCACTACAGAAAGCCCCACCAATGACTGCATGAGGCTTTGGGGGAACATCGAGGTACAACCCATACCATCAGGTATGTTTGGAAATACTGAAGAAAAGGAATTAAGGTACAATCATGTTTTGTCTGTTTTGTTTTGCTTTCTCACAGAAAGCTGTTCTTCCTAGGCATTGTAATTTCCCAGGAAATGGCTGGAGTTCATCAGTCCAAACAGACTTGACCATGGAAAGGTTTTGACAAGATGGCTTCCATTAGACCAGCTTAATATATGCTGTTTAGATTTCTTTCTTGTTTTCTTGAAAATTCACCACAAAGTCTCTACAGCTATTTCCCCTAGATACTGAATTCTTCTAGAAATTACAATATAGATGTCTAGACAGATAGATACGAATACCTTTTCCTGAATGTCAAAGTATGATATTTATGGCAGAAGATTTAGAGAATAAAGATATTCACAAACTTCAAAACCATGAAGAAGTGAATAGCACTGTAGCCTTGAAAGTGTTTCCTGTTGAAAAAGAACTAAGAACTAATCCTGCAAAATGTCTGCTACTTGGAGGGAATAATGTGGCCTTTCCCAGTAAAATACTGTCTTTGCTGTTCCACAAGTCACAGTTATACTTCATTCTCCATTTCATCTACTAAGCCTTGCTGAGAAAAAATAACTTTCTATGCCTAAACCTCCACCTTGGTCTCATTCCCACTATAATCAGCATACTCAGAATTAAAAGCAAATAGGCAGCATGCCTCCATGCAGCAACATGGAGAAGACACAATCGGCTGGAGGGGAGACACAGGGTTTAGAATGAGTGTTGTGATGTTATACTGGGCAACTCAAATGATCCAACTAAAAGTAGAACTTGTTCATAGAAAGATATCAGCTTGAGACCAAAAAGGAAAAATTTCTGAATTTTCGTTTCCTTTTGGGCAAAATGAAGAGATTAGATTACACAGTATCTAAAGTCACTTCCAATGTGAATATTCTATAGTGCTAAGAGAAAGTAGTACCAGTAGCAAAGCAGGCTGAGTCTACTCATCTCTCAGTGATTTTCTCTGTCCTTATCATCATATTCTTTACCTGGAAGAAAATAGAGAATTTCTCAAAAGGCAGTAGGTGAAGAGGTTGTCGGGTCTGTGTGTGGAAAATCATGGCTGCCCGTGCAGCTGGGACTCACCTCTGCTGTACCACCCCCAAATGGCTTCCAATCTGTGTTTCAATTGGTTGTGCAGTGGCACCTAGGCATGCTTGGGAGGAAACCATTAAATAGGATCATTGGTTAGTGCTAAAGCACAAGAGAAAGAGGGAAGTTGAACTCAATTAAATCAGTTATCATCATTTTAACTGTAATATTTCCCCAAAAAAATACAGTATTCCAAGACACAGGAATCAAACAAAAGAGGGAATGCAGAATTTGGCTTTAATGAGGTGATGGAGGAGATATATTTGTTCTGAGGCACCAGGCAGGGGGCTCCTGCTAAGATGTAGGTGGGATCTCACTCAGGCAGGGCAGCAGGCAGGACTAGAGTATTATGCTGCAGCTGTGTTCCTGTTCAGCTCCTTAATAAAAAAAATTTTCACCCTAAGATCCATACATTTTGGGGGGAAATGTTTCATAACAAGGTTTTATGACTCTCCTCTCACAAAATCAGCACTTGAGCATTGAGTCCCATCCCTACCATCCTGCCATCCCCCCACTCTTCCTGTCTCCAGCCTTGCTCAAGTCCCCCTAATGGCAGCCATTTAACTGGCTTCAGGGGCCACTTTTGTCTTGGATCATCTTACTACTTCATCTCAGCAGAGACTTGAACCCAGTACAACTGTGCTCTGCCACTCCCCTCCTGGCCTGCGTTCCTGTCTTTGTCTGTCACTATCGGTTCACCCAACCAGAAGCCATCAGGCAAGGTTGCCCTGGCTGCAGTGCATCCCCAAAAGCTCCTTCAGCACAGAGCAGACATGAAAAGCAAGGAGAGGCTCTCGATAGAGCGAGCAGAGCGAGCATGAGCACAAACACTGCTTTTTAAATGTGAGGGTGCACAAAGGAGACCAACACCAAAGAGTACTAAAGAGTAGTCAATATTCACACAGTTTTCTACTTGGCTTTTCTAGGCCCGACCAGAACTGCCAGTGTTCATCCTAAATCTGAGCCAGTGTGTCTCCAGGGGCACAGTGCAGACATATAAGAAACTAGAACTACAGGACTACTGAACTACAGGTTAGGGAATCAAGAAGACTACTGTACCAGTCCAGAAACTTCTCAATTTCAGTATTAATCAAGAATACTGAAATATCTATATGATGCTATCTTAACTTATCAAGTTGGCAAAAAATTTAAATAACTCCTCTGCTCTTAGATGAGATCCAATAGGCAGATGTACATATGAATACTAATTTCTTGGGGTCAATGGAGCAACAGCTATCAAAGTCTATACATTTTTTGTGCCCTCAGAAGCTTTAATCCTAAAGAATCAATTTTGAATGTTCATAATTCACACATTCATAATATAGCAAAAATATGTTTAGGGGCAAAGTATTTCATAGAATAAGATGCTGGAAATAAATTAAATATCTTTTATAAAGAAAATGCCTAAATAAAGTATGATATACATATATGACAAAATACTATGCAATCATGAAATATAATGTAAAAGACTGCTACCACATGGACAGATATTCTAACATGTTGCTGGAGAAAAAAAGCAATTCAGAAATTACTGTGAGCATTATGATATTGCTTATAAGATGTGCATTTGAAAAGGCTAAAGGATAACGTAAATGTTATCAGTGGATATCTTTGGTTGACAGGATGCAGGTGCTTTTTATGTATTTATTTGTGCTTATCTGTACTTTTCAAATTTTCTGCATGAAATACTTTTGTAATAAGAAAAGTACAGTAAAGGGCAATATAAATTAATAGAAAATTGCTTCCCTTGTGTGCAGAGTGATTTTGTACACTGGCCTGAGCTACAGGACACCACCCAGGCTATGAGCTATCCAGCTCCAGTGAGGTATATTCTTCATAAGTTCAAACTTGTTTCCAAATAAAATGTGAAATGATAATGACAATAATCTACTTTTCCAAGTGCAGGAAAGGGACTATGAAAGGTTGAAGTGAGTTCCCTGCATCAAAAGCTGGCAGCAGGAAGCCAAGGACACCGACCTCTTCATTCAAACTCCTGCTTTGTAACAAAACTTCCATTGCCTACAAAACCCTTTGTGAAACCGAACCACAGGAAGAAAGCACCCTTGTCTGACAGCTACAGGCAATCTGCCAACTTATTTCATCTTCCATCTAATTCTCAGTCAGCTGCCTAAGTGAATAAGGTAACCAGAGACAGGGGAGAAGGCCACCGATAAGAATGATAGATAAGTAAATAAAACATTCGTAAGAATCAGTTCTCTAAGTCTCAACCCCATTTTATGTGATAGTGCTAAAAAAAAAAGTCAACATAGCACTAGAAAAAGACAATGGGACAAAATTAATGATATGGAATGAAAAAACACTTTACTAAACATGGAAAATGAGACTAACGTACTTCAAGATGGGCTACACCTCAGCTAGACTGGGTCTTCCACTCCGAGTAGGGGAGGGTGCTGGTCTTTCGATGTGTAGAAACTTCTCGGAGACACAGAGGCCCTGCTGGGCATGGAATACATGCTTTCACTCCCAGGGTGCCCCCCACGGGCCGACTGATTTACACTCAGCATTTAGTCTAATGTTTCACATGTACCAGGACGTTCTCATATGTTATATCGATCCCTCTCCAAAATGTGAGAAAAGATCACATAAAGCTAAGAAAATTCCCTCCGGTTGGTGTTCGAGTGCTTTATGCTCTGATAGAGGTCAGCCTCCCAAGATGGACGTGAAGATGGGATAAACTCCCAACCTCTACTGTCATGACCCCAAATCTTTCCCATCCTGTTGATAGGGACACAGAGGTCACCATGATGACTTGCGAAAGTTATGTAACCTCTCCAAACTACAGATCCCTTTTCCATGAAAATGGGACCAGAATGGGGGAAGAGTGACGGATTGCATCAGAATCTAGCACAACCTGTGACATAAAATACACACCAGTGAGTGTCATCTCCTTGCTCTCCCTTCACCTTTAACCTCTGAGGGTCTGTCAGTCTCATCATCAGAAATAAGGCAAACACTTGCACAGGGTGTCTTGCCTGCTAAGAGTTCACACAGAATGAGAGGCACCAATATGCACCCTCTCTTCCCCACTGCTTTCAAAAGACAGCAAGAAGCTGGTGCCAGCAAGAGATGGACAAGGAAGGACAGAAAGTATGGATAGGCAAAGATGGGTGTGTAGCAAGGAAAACTGAATTGTGAGGGATGCAAAGTCAACAATATTATCTAGAATTAATTCCAAGAACACTCACATCAGGCAAAATATTCTAAGTGTTAGGAGGGAAATATCCATACTGAAGTTCAACAATTACGTGAAATATTTATACCTAAAAGGCTCTACAGAACGAGTGTCAGCAGTCTGGGGTCCCTGCCCACCCCCACCCACCATGTCCTCCAGGCGCAGTGTAATGGATGTGATTAGGATCAGGAATGCAGGTATCATCAGATGCCTGGACTCCAGCCTCCATCCTGCCACAAAACTGTAAGATCTTAAACAGGTTACCTAATCCCCAGAAGCCTCATTCTCCTCATCAGTGAAAAGGGGATCATTTGTGCTATGGAAGAGATCAATCAAATACTAGCTAGAACATTAAGGACATCGGCAGTGTAAGTCCTCCAAACATGGGCCCTCTATGGTCTATGTGATTTCAGAAAGCCATTTCCTGTGTGGACATCAGTTTCCTCATCTCTAAGAGGGTGAGAGGGCACTGGAAGGTGATCTCTCAGGTCCTTCCAGAACAAAAGGGTTTCTGATCTCCAGCCCGAGCAAGGAGCCAGCCTGGGACCAGCAGCTGCTCCCATGGTGCAAAGCGTGAGAACAGAGTGGCAGAAGAATCCATGAGAGAAAAGATTCTGCCCAGGCCACTTTGAGGGAGGACTTTGTTATGATCGTTTTGAAAACAAAATGTGACTACTCCTTTTCTGTTTCAGGTCAAGAGAGGAAAAGGAGCTCAAGCTAAGCAACGTCCCCTGAGGCCTCCACAGGGTCACATGTCCTTCAGAAATGCCATTTTAACTGATGTAAGTGTGAAGGAGTTGGAACCCCAGGGATTGAATTTCTGCTGAAATACACATGTTTTTGAGGGGGAAAAAAATGAGATCTTGACCCATAGAATGCAAAGCCTTTCGGAAAATGGTTCGAAGCCTGATACGGCTGGTATCAAATGCCCCGGTCCTTTCAGGCTCCTCTCGTGTCGTAGGTTAACATGCAATCACACCTGGCTGGGCTGGCCTTGGGCGGGGGAGGAGGAGGGACACCTGTCCTGGCTTGTCTCACATGTACGCACACACATTCCTGGGCCTGGGAACTTCTTTCTCCCACAAAGACATGTTTTATAACTACACTTGTATTTTTATGACAAAACAATCCCACATTTATCTGAAAGGAAGTGAGTGCTGAGAGGCCTGGAGACACAACACCTGGGCCCTGCCAGCCCAGGCCCCTCAGAGCTAAACCCGCTCCTTCACCCTGCTTCAAGAGCCAGGCATCTCACTCTGTAAAGTAAGTCTGTGGGTGCACGCAGCCAGACCCCTATGGGAGAGTGTCGAACACAGGCTGTGGTGAGAATATCCAATTCTCTGAAAGCCTGTGTGTCTCTCCTCTCTGAGCCTTTGTGTTTTCAAGCTGTGGGAAAAGTGGCAACACCTTGTCCTGCCAGGCTGTTATGAAAACCTAACAACACAAATAGAAGAGGGCTCTTTATAATGTACAAGAAACCCAGCACATGAGACATTAATATCTGGTTATTCATTCAGTCAAATAATGCTGATGTAAGGTCATAGAAGGATGTGTGTGTGTGTGTGTGTGTGTGTGTGTGTGTGTGTGTCTCAACACGTGTAAGTTAGAAGATATTTTGCACAGAACAGGAAGCTGTGAACAAGTGCGACTCAATCACCATCATCTCAAAGGGCCCATCATCTATGCCAGTTAATTTTAATTGTCAGCTTGGCTTAGTGAAGAGGTGATTTGTCATGGAGCACTATCTTGGCCTTGGATTTTCTGGTGAGAGGTAGGTATGAGGGGAAGGCGGTGGGTCACTGGGGAGAACCTTTGAGATTGTGTCTCTTGCTAGTGCTCTTCCTCTATGCTATGCTCCCGGCAGCTTCCCTTCTCTGTGCCCTCTTGCCATGATGTTCTGATCCACCTCAGACCCACTGCTGAGAGCCATCCAGCCATGGACTGGAACCTCTGACAGCACAAACTGAATAAACTATCCCTCCTATCCACTTGTGCGTGTCAGGCATCTTGTCCCAGCAACAAGAAAGCTGGCTGATGAACAACCCACGGGGCCACATAAAATGCTAAACAACACTGGACAGCACAGTGAGCTGTTCCAGGTAAGCCCGGGGTCAGCATCATGGAGTCAGAATAGAACGGAACACGGACGCGTGGACCATGTGGTCCAGAAGCCAGGGGAAGACAGAAGTGCGAGTCACGTGGTTGTTCAGAAGATGGTAGGAAGCTCTTGGGAATCACTGTAGAACCGGTCAAGAGCCACTCATGCCCTGTTGTCTAGACTGGCTGTGACAAAAGAGCCCTGGAGTGCAAATACTGCAAATCCTTCTCACTGGCACAGGACAAGGACGTACTCAGTACACTTCCCAAGACATCTGTTCTGATCCAGACAGAGTGAGGGCATGTGTCACTTCATATGAGGATGGGGGGACTCATGGGACAATACAGAGGACCAAGAGATGAGCTCCCATGTATTCCTGCTCAGGGGAAAAGGATGCCACTGGAGCCTCACCAGGTGGGGACATAAGGAACATATGAAGGCCAAGGGCGGGGGGACCAACTGAAGCAGCCAAAAGCTTGCCATCTCCCATCCTGGAAGAAGATGTGAAACTTAATCTCTAAATGGATTCTATGAGGAAGCTCAGGAAAAAGAAGATTAGCACAGCTGGGAGCAGACGTGGCACATGGCGCACACCACAGAGCCATCCATCTTGGCCCCCATGACTCTTAGAAAAGTGACAGCCACTTTTCCTTCACCGGTTTCTTCTTAGTTTACAGGTCCCAGGCTGAAACTAAAGCGCTCCTCTCTGGTAAGCACACCATGTCCAAGGGAGCACAAGCAGACATTGGACCCTCTAGCAGGTAATCCAGACTCCTGCCTCACTATCCACAAGGAGAGACAGTGACCAAAATGCCACTCAGCCCGTGAGGACTCCATCCTCAACAGGACTAGCCTGCGAGCATCTGAGTTCTGAGGAAAGCCTAGTGCATAAGAGACATACCAAAAAAGACAGCAAATTTAGTAGAAGGAAAATAAGCATTCATATATTTAGCAGATATAAGAAAAAATGGAACTAGATTAAGATCTCTGAAAAAAATAATAGGACTCTGTTTGAGAAGGAAGAGTTAGAAAGAGAATTTTTTTAATGCTAGTAGAGTTTTTTCAAAAAATTGGAAGTAGTCATGATAGAAAGCTGTGGAAATTTCAGGTAACTGTAACAAAGAAAGGAGATGAGACACGCAAGACAAAGAGCTGAGAAAATTAGACATTGAATCCAAAAGGTTAAGGAGGCATAGAGGAGGAATCCTAGAAACAGAAACAAGGAAATCGAAAGGGTACATTAGTACCCAACCTGGAGATGCCAGAAATTTTCCTAATTTTCAAGTTTCAAAATGTATAGGCCTATCAAATGTCCAGCATAGATACTGAAGGCAAAAAGTCTTTCCCTGAGTACCTCTTGTGACCTTTCATAGCATCAAGCTCACACAGGAAATGCTAGAGCTCCCTATGATTTTGAAGGGAGGTGACCCTGCCGGTCATGGCCCCAATCCACCCTGGTGGGATTCTCCAGCCGCGTTCTCCTCTGCAAGCTGGTGTTCCGGTGTCACCTGCAGTCCTCTGTTGAGCAGCATGGAGGGGACACTGCAGTCCGGGCGGGGAACAACGTGGTGCTCCCTTTTCCGTCTACCACATCAGCATCCTCTCAGCAACAGCGGAGGCAGTTGATGTATCTCACTTTTCTGTGATTGCGCAGTGGATCTCACACACAGTCTCCAAACTGGGGGTGGGGTGGGGCAGCACCTCCTCCATGGGCAGCCTTGACTTAGCCCCATCCTTCAAAGTTCTAGGTCCTAATGGTTCTTCCTCTCCCCAAGTGGCCCTAAACATGCTAGTTGCTTCTGGAAGCTACCTTCTGTCCCGTTAGTGTTTCCTCTTCACTTTTTCAAATCTGTGACACCCACGTGATGTTCCTTACATTCAACTGTCTCTTTAAAATCAGCATCCTGGCTTCTGGCTTCTGCCTTCTGCCCAAACCCAGTTGCTAGAGTACTTCATACCAAAAGTGGGAAGCAAGCCTTCAGAGAGCCCTGGGATTGGGTTGGCACAGTCTTGACACTCTACTCAAACTACCAGTGAGAAATTAAGGTGGCATTTTTAGAAAAGTTATCCCACATATACCCAGTCGCTGCATGGTTTATTCTACTAAGATTAATTACTCCTACATGGTGATTTATTCTTCAACAGGGACCTAGAAAACAAGGCAACAATATGGGGGAGGGATGAACAAAAACCAGGACAGGGCCAGACAGAAATCTTGGATGACAGTTGAGCCACAAGACCTGTGAACAGTTGCACAGGTTGGAGCAAGAGGACAGAGCTGACAGAAGAGAGAATCCAATTTACAGAGAGCAGAGGGACAGATTCTGAGATAGTCCTACTCATGTTGAGGAAATGTGTGATTCTGCTGGAAAAACCAGCTCTAATTTAGTGAAAGACCCTAGAGAACTATCACAAAACAAAAGTCAAAAATTGAGGGCCGGGGAGTTAGCTCAGTGGTTCCGGCGCCTCTCTTGCAAGCGCAAGGATCCGGGTTCGATTCCCCGGTAACCACATAACAATACTGGGTGTGGAGATCCACACCCAGCAGCAACCAGTACCACATACCACAGTGCCGGGCGTGGTGGCTCACGCCTGTAATCCCAGCACTCGGGAGGCAGAGGCAGGAGGATTGCTGTGATGTGAGTTGGAGGCTGAGCTGAGGGCCAGCCTGAACCACAAAGCGAGACCCTGTCTCAAAAAACCTAAAAAAAAAAAAAAAATTGATTCATGCCAATGGGAAAATGTTTTTTGCACAAAACTGAAAATATCAGCCTAGTATATCACGTGGTTTGGCTGTGGACAATATTTACATAAATGTAGGAATGAAAGGCAGTTAATAAATTCATACTCAGTGAAGGAAAGAGAAGGACACTGAGTCGTAATGTCTGAAATCTGGAGGTTTTATATTACTTTTATAAAAGGTGGGGCTTCAGAGATGAGACTTAATCAAAGATTTTGAGATGAAGTTAAACAGATGAGTCTTAATGCAGTCACATGCATTATCCAATGGGAGACAGGGGCAGATTCGACAGATGAATAGAAAAGGCAGAAGCACAGCTCAGAATGAGATGGTCATGGCCCAAGGAATGCTGGCAACCGCCAGCAGCTGAGAAAGGCGAGAAACAGCTGTGCCTCGGAGCTGCTGACACCCTCGCTTTGGTCCCATGAGACAGCTGTGGACTTCTGAATTCATAAAGAAAATTTTCTACTGTTCAAGCCACCAGTTCTGAGATCATTTCCTATAGAAGCCACAAGAAACAAATAAGTTCATGGAGGAGTAGATAAAAGAGAGAGAAATTCACACCTCTCATGAATAAAATTATGCATTTTCTTTAAAATGAAAACCTCAAAAAATAGTATGAGCTGAAAGGTTAAACATCAAAAGCAAGAGTTACTAAGATGGATCTGAGGATGGAAATCAGTAGAGTGAGCTGCACGTGTTAGATTTGGTTTGATTTTGTGAACTACAGGAAATTTCATTAGTTCCTACCATTTTTAAAGACTATTTTACAAACTCCTCCTCTGGACCTAGTAAAGAGAAAGGAAATAAACAATGAAAATAAGGGTCAGAGGGCCAGGGACTTAACTCAGTGGTTCCAGCACCTGCCTTGCAAGCCCAAGAGCTGGGTTCATCCCTGGTAACCACATACAACAATGCCAGGTGTGGTGACTCATGCCTGCCATCCCAGCACTCGGGAGGCAGAGGCAGGAGGACTGCTGAATTCAAGGCTGAGCTCAGGACCAGCCTGAGCTACAAAGAGAGATCCTGTTTCAAAAAAAAACTTTAAAAAATAAATAAATAAGGGACAGAAAAATAGAAAGTCAAGTGCCAATGTCATGCATTCTGTGCACCATTGCTTGTGAAAGGCAACACACAGTCATTAACACCTCTCATTTGCATAATGGCCCCAAAAGACAGCAATCGATTTTAGAACTAGAAATGTCGAGTCTCAGAGAAATGATGAAACCTTCACCAAGGTCATACTCATCTCCCCAAGGTCACAGTACTCTCTCTCTCTCTCTCTCTCTCTCTCTCTCTCTCTTTGGCTGCATTATTTGGGACATGGGAGACAGCCATGCAGAGACCACAAGTTAATGCATTTCAAAGACAAACACAGTCTGTCTGATTGAAGGAAATTAAATTTTTTTCAAAATTCTTAGAGTTGTGACTTGATGTTCATAAATGCTGAGAAATTATTCATTTTTTGCTTATTTGTTTAAATTTTTATTACCTTATTTCATAGGCGCTTTTAAATGTATAGGCTAATGACCAAGCAACCAACTGAGTATTATTTCTGTAATCCTCATTTTACAAAGGAGGAAGGTCAGGTTCCAGAAATCCACCTATTTCTCCAGGTAGTAAAAATGGGCCTTGAACTCAGGCCTTCAGCAGCTACCACGTCCTCACTCGTTCCACCTCACTAGGTACCTAATAAACACATGCCAGATTGGACTGCATTGGAGATAAGCTCCCCTCCAAAGGGCAAAATTGTGAGAGGGTTTCAGAGATTTTACAGGAGTGAGGGATGAAAGTGGGCTGTACTCCTATAGCTTCTCACTTGGAAAATCTCATTTGAAAATTGGAGCCACCAACTGGCAAAAAGGAAGGAGGAAGAGAGGGAGAGAAAGAGGGAGGGAAGGAGAAGACAAAAGGTGAGAAAAGAGAAGGGAGGGGAGGAGAGGAGAGCGGAGGGGAGGGGAGGAGATGGGGGAGGAGAGGGGAGGGGAGGGGAGGGGAGGAGAGGAGAGAGCACTTCAAGCAAAGTGAGCCCGGAGGACAGTCAGGCTGAATGACTGAGAACCAAAGCCAACAGCGAACAGAAACAGTCTCCACCAGACAGTCACGCATTTAAACTGGATCGGCCAAACCCAGCTCCTGCTCTCCAGTTCCAATTAACAGCTCTCCTCCCAGCGCTCACCATGCTGAGTCACCCTCCAGTGCCAGCGATGGCTCATAAAGCTTTGTGCTCATCTAATCCTCTAATAGCCTGGGGCAGCATTAGTGTCACGGTAGCAAATTCACTCCCAAATTGGAACTTTATTATTTTACTGTACAAAACTCAGCAGGGTTCTCCAAGAAGCTGCAAGCCATCTGTTAACCCTTTCCCACCTCTCCTCTCATAGCTGACAGCAGCAAAGAGGATCTCATATGCAGGATATGCCTGTGGACTGGTCTCCTGTAGCCTCCAGCACCAGTGTGAGTACAGCCATCCCCAGGCACCTGCAGGGACTTGTTCAGGACATCATGGGTACCAAAGCCCGTGATGCTTAGGTCCCTGATATAAAATGGTGTAGCATTCGCCTGTAACCTAAGCATATTCTCCCACATACTTCCAATAACCTCCATGTGTACAGTACCTAATATAATGTTAATACTATGTAGACAACTATAGAGAATGATAAGAGAAAAAGGCTTCACATTCATCACATACAACTTTCTTCTTACATGTTTTCAATCCATAGTTGATTCCAACTGCAGACACAAGGCCTGAGTATATGCAGTCCACTGCCCTGGGAATGATCAGAAATGCAACCAGAATTTTTTTTGAGAACTTTGGTCCTAAAACCCTGCTTCTACCACTTCTTAACTGGGTAACTTTGGAAAGGTCCTTCATATCTGTGAGCCGGTGATTTATCACCTGTCAAACAGCCAAGGCCCACTCCTCCTCAAAAGTCACCAAGTCCAGACACTGTCAGGGTGACTGCACACATCAGAAGGCCAGGCGGGTTGGCACACACAGCACGCATGAGACACCTGCCTCTTTATCTCCTTAGCTTGTTTCAACATTATCATTTCCTCTTATTCCTTAGTGAAACTTTACCTGGAAAGCAAATGAAGCATATTAACCCAAGTATTAAAATTTTCACTTCCACAGCCGGGAATCAAGTTCAATGGTTTCAGCTCCTGCTTTGTAAGCACAAAGGTACCAATTTTGATCTGTGTCACCAAAAAAAGAGAGAGAGAAGAAAATATTCAGCTTCCATCCTTGTGAAGAACAGGCTCCCCACTGAAGGGCTGTGGATGAATGCAGGACTAGCTGCCAAACTAAAGGCATATGATTTTAATGCCGCCTATAGAGCTGAGATACAGGAAAAAAGATAGGAAAGCTCAACAGCCAAAGCCAGACATCATTGTTCTACACATGCACAAACGCCCAGCGATGCATGCAGTCATTGTGTACTATGCATATATACTAATGAAAATTGGGAGGAAAGTATGAGGAAAACAACAAAAAGGCTGCAAAAGGATAACTCTAAGCTTTATCATCTCTATAATTTTTCTGGGAGACAAGGATGGTTTTTGCAAAAACTCCATAGTGACTAAGTCTCTTCAGGGAGGGGAGGTGGGGAAATGATTAGTATATTGTATGCATGTGTACCAATACTCTAAGATAAATGCAATTATTATGCATCAGAAATGTATATTAATAAGAACTGAACAGTGGGACAGCATAAATGTAGCCTGCATACAGTATGAAGCAACAAGGAAATTAAATCCTCCAGGATACCTGAGCCAAATAGGAGATCCTTGGGAATGTTGCAATTTAGGGAAAAAAGCCAATCAGCTATTTACTGAAATGGGTGTAGCTATGGGAGACATGTGAGAGAGAAAACAGTCTTTTCCATTTCTTATTGAAAGCTTTCTTGCAAAAATAAAAATAACAAGAAAATTCTCCCACTGAGATGCCACACAAAGCAACAGAGAGGAAAAGTCTCTCTGCATCACTGGGGCCGCAGCAGGTGCATCACAGAAGCAGAAAATGGGGAAGAGCTGGATGGTGCAGGCTCAGCAGTGCACAGAGGGGCTGAGTGCCGGCAAAACCCAGGGTCAAGACACCCTGAGCAGAACTGCTACTCCTGGGAGCCAACACTTACTGAGACCAGACTGACCATGAGCACTCAACCCTCCCCACTGGCTGGCAGATCTGAGATGGAAGGAGACTGAGGTGTACAGGGACCATGAAACATGGCCAAGGTCATGGGGTCTGTGTGCAGTGCAGCCCAAAATGTAATCCCAGATTGCAGGACTTCGAAGCTGCATTTTTAACGATCTCTGCACTGACTATTTCTGCGTCGGGAAGAAACCCTCTGTGTGTGAGGAGAAACTTGAACCACTGCATATACAAGGGTAACAGAGTGAAAATCCCAGCTGACAGAAATATGCATCCCCAGGTGAACCTGCATAGAACCTAAGATATCATGGGTTCTAGAAAAGGTAGATGTTATAACCACAGAATGGAAACAGGATACACACACACACACACACACACACACACACACACACACACATGCACACACATGCACATATCCAGAGCAAATGCATTTTTTGTCACGCTTCAAGAGAGGTTTCTTTATTCTCAACCTTCTCATCGCATAGGGAGTCAGTATTCATAATAGAACATAACAGAACTATTTATGATTATAAAAACATCTCTCTATGCCAATTGTATAATCTTAACTTCACTCAGACTCAATAAACTCTTTTATGTGTTATCATAAAGCAATAAGTTAAAGAATTATGAGTATAAAAATTATATAGTTTTTTAGGGTTCTCTTGTGTAACTGTAAGAACCTACTGTCCTAAGAGCGAAAAATAAAACACAATCTGAAGGACTCATTAGATGTCAAAAATAATTCAAAGCCCATTGTTCCATGCATGGCCTGGGCTGCTTGAGAGCAAATGTACACAAAAAGCTTAAAAACCAAGTAGCTTTAGAGCCCAGGCTGATTTTCCTGAAGAATTATATATGCAACATCTGGATCATACTGAGAGTCCGTTCAAGTCAAATAATCAAAATCTCTTCTTTAAGCCTCCAAACTTGAAGAGACTCTTGAGGCAGATCTGTTTATCTGCAAGAGTCTGCTATCACCATCCTTAACCTGGCAGAACACTTCCACAGTGATTTGGATGAATGCCTCAAGGCTGAGTAAGAGCTGGAGGGTGACAAACTCCTGAAAGCAGTCTCCTCGTCCCAGGAATCTCATGAAAGACAGGAACAGCCTCCACCTGGCTCAGGTCTTGTTCCACGTTGCCCTGAATTACAAGTAAATTACGAAGCTCTAGATTGTTCCCAAGCATACGATTAGTAGAGGGACCTGTTATAATGTACAACAACTAAACACTCCCACAGTAATAAAGAATCACTGCAACATCCCGAAGGACCTAATTCACAGTCAGCTGATGCCTCACACTCTCCAAGAAATGACAGTCAGACAGTTGTGTGGAGCTGCTGGTCACTGAATTACAACAGGGACTCCACTTGTCAATGCTCTTCTGAAAAACCAAAGCAGAGAGGATCTCCACTAGAGTCAGTTTCCTTACTCCCTGGAATGGCTGACTTTAGCAGCAAAGGCTCAAGAGACAGACCTGCTCACAGCCCCCTCCACATCTTTACGCTGATTACTCCCAACAGCTGGATTGCACCAGATGACAAACACCCCTCCCTCCTAGGAACTGACCTAACATTTAATATCTTTACCTTTCATGTGATACTTAGCATAGCTGTATTGAATTGGTGATGATATTTTAAGCTAGTTATTCTGGTTTCCTTTTCAAAATTCTAAGCTATTTGAGGACATGGAGTTGTACAAGTTCTCTTCCAAAACACCCAATGCTAGGCAGGTTTTCCAGCAGATGTTCTATCAACACTGGTTGAATGATTTACTATAGATGAAAACAGCGTTGTACAAAGTAGTCAAGGGTGAAGTTGGCCTGGAGTCAGGAACTGAGAGGCATCTTTAGGAACTGGAATGGAAGGACAAGGCTCAGATTCCAAGGGGCACAAGTAAAGCATGTTCACAGAGGGGCCTCCATTCCTCTGTTGGACACACACCTTCTGGCTGCACAGCATGAACTGGGATTCATACTTGGGAAGATGAGGCCAGTGAAATGGTGTCAAATGAATTGTTCTTCTCAATGGGCTCCTCATTGTGTTGATTTTAACAGCATTGAGCTATGAAGCCTGCCGTTCAGATATGTGTATCTCTCCATCTAGACTATGAAATTGCTGATGGAAGAAACTGCTCATTCTAGACCCATTAACTTTTCAGTGTATATGCAGTTTACAATTACATATTTGTGTCTAAAATGTCTCATTTTCATTGTCTTGTCCCGTTTTGTTGTGTGAGCACTGGCTGTGCGTTCAGTTAGACTCCAAACTCCCACTCATGCAGCATGAATGGCCCCAACTCTAATCATGAACATCTCGTTATTGACACCTTCCAGGTCTGTATTTGATTTGGCAGGTCTGCTGTGCTTTTGGCTCTGCTTTGCGAATTCATCCAGTATCTAAGGCCTGGCCATGCCTTCATTATTACTACCCCAGGAGACTTTGATACTTTGCAAATTTTCTCTAAAGTTAGGGTGCTTTAATTCACCTACTGGACTGGCTCCTCTTTTCACATGTTAGCATTAATGGACCCCTGCAGCCTGTCTTTTGACATGGCCTGGCCCCCAGAGGACAAGGTTTGGCTCCTTCCATATACATGAGCATCCTCCTGACAGGAAGATGGACAGGCTTTGCTCTCAGGTGATACAGCCTGTGTCTTTCAACCAAACTCTGCAGTGATGGGAATGTTCTACAACTGTGTCCTGCAATCAGCTAGTCACCAGCCATATATGGAACTCGAATCTCTAAGTTGGCAAGTGCAACTGATGGAGTGAATTTTTAATTTTATTCTACTTTAATTACTTCAAATTTCAGAGTGGCATCAGTATTGGACAGTGCAGGGAAGAGGCAAACCTGTTAAACCTACAAAAAAGACAACTTGGCAGTAAAGTGAATAAAATTATTAGTAAAGTGAATAAAATACCAAGTGAGTACAGAGGAGAGAACAATTAATGTTGCTCCTAGTAGCTGGAGAAACACCAAAATAGATGGCATTGAAATTGCAATTTAAAGAACAAGTAAGATTCCATCAGAGAACAATATGTATGATGTCATCCATGTTATTAAGAACTCTTAGATAAGAGGAAGATAAAAAAGTCTCAGAGGAAAGAAAGAAAAAAGTTGACTACTTAAAACATATTTTATTTTTTAAAATAAAGGGAAGATAAATTATTATAACTTAAGGGACTCACATGTAATGATACATGAATAGAAACTGAAGATTGGTCTGGGCCAGTAATTTCTAAAGATGTCCTGTCCGATAGGGTAGACATGAGCCACAGGTGACTATTTGAGTTTAAGTTAATTAAAGTATACAATTCTTCAGTTTTACTAGCCACATTTCAAAATCAATAGTCACACATGACAAATGGCTATCATATTAGACAACAGAGATACAGAACATTTCCATCACTACAAATTTTCCTAACAGATTGTCTTGTCATAGTCTTATTTACATTATGAGATATTTTTAAAATATTGATTTTAAATGTGTCCATGAGATAGAAGGAGGGAGGAGATCAAGAAATACAGAAATTGCCACTAAATGGGTAAGATTTGAAGGAGGAGAATGAATCAAAGGCAAACCTCGCCCTCCCCAGGATCATTCCTCTCCAGGCAGTGCCTTTGGCACCAAAGACCCAGCACCGTATCTCATGTAACTTAGATCAGCATAGATTCTGTTCCACCTGGCCACAAAATCCCTTGCATAAAATAAAACATTAGAAAAGCAGGGTCGAGAATCAGAGACCATAATACCAGAACAGTGGTAAAGAAACAAATATTCATCTTCTTTAAAATGTAAATTGAAAAAGACAGGAAGCATATATATAATGTTTCAAGAGGAGAAAAGGAATCCTTTCAAACACATTTATTCCTATACTTTCTCTCCTCTTACTTTTAAAATGTTTCGCACTAATTGATGATTATTAGTCATTTGCAATTCCCTATGAGTCTTCGACCCATGTCGGTGATCTTCTGCTAAAATTGAGCTTTATTGGAATCATGCACAAAAAAGATATTCTCCAGCTGAATCTAACCCGTGAACCTGAGCAGGCTGTTGTCCTAGGCTGTTTGCCTAGTCAGATATGCTAAGCCTGACAAGGCAGAACCTTTCACATACCCCTCCTTCTGCTCCCCTAAAAATCTAAAAGGTTCTTTCTTCCCTCCAAGCCCTGTTCAGCTTCTCCTCACCCAACAGCTGGTTTTCAAAGCACCAGTAGTTCTCTCAGAGGGTCTGTGATTGCACATTACAGCTACAGGTTACTAAGATGTTGCAGGCCCCACTCACTCTTACTCTCTCTAGTACACACAGAAGTATTCCTCTGACACTACATGCTGTGAAGACCAACCTTGTGTTCTTGGGTTTTCCTGACTGTCTGAAGGTTATAGGTTGATAATAGAAGCACATGAACCTTGGTGGTCAGCTCAGTTCTTTCTGGAGACATCTAAGATTTTACCAGCTACTCTCATTTTATACCACCTATAATCTGTGCTAACACTTTTGCTACCCAATAAACTGCCATTGTCATAGCCCAAATTTTCCTTATATCTGTGCACAACTACAGCAATAATAGAATTCTTTTTTCTTCTTTTTAAAAATAGTTTTCGTTTTAAACTTTTCGAAGTTGTGGGCCAGGACTTAGCTCAAGTGGTACCGCACCTATCTTGCAAGCACAAGGGCTCAAGTTTCATTTAAAATATTATTTTAGAGCTCTAAAAATTAATTCTAAACTAAAAATGTGTTTTAAATATGATTTTTGGTATTTTAGAGTGAATAATTGACTGAAAAGGAGAGGTTAGCTGTATTTTTTCCATACACCTTACACTGTCAACTTCTAAACCACTGGGGAAAAAAATAGAATTGACATATTAAGAAACTCTTAGACTCCTGCAAGGAGTCCTTACAGAACTGAGAAAAACCGTAAGCATGAAATTAAAATATAACAACAGCTATCTCTTCTTTTATTTTAGAGATGACAATGTAGTAGTTGTGTCATATACAACACAAAGCTGTTGAATTTTGTCTTGGTGACAAGGGGCTGTAGTGTCACTCTGACATCTAATGTGTGAGACAGAGCTGGAAAAAGGAACAGATTGGACTCAGCTAAATCTCCTATATTTGACACTGGTTAAATAGTTCCTGCCTAGAATCCAGTCACTAACTGTGCCATTTTCCCCAAACATGGCACCTTAATCCATTACAGACAGAGTTAATCTCCCTCCTGCAGAACTGTACTCCTGTACACAATTAAAGAAGCCCAATGATATAGCCAGAATTGTTGTTTTGCTTGATCTGTCCAGTACTGGCACCAACTAATGATCAATGTAAGTGCCTGGCAGCAAACAGAAGAGGTACTGAGATACTCGGTGGTAAATCACTTCTAAACATCTCACACTTCATCCTGGACCAACTCTGCTGACATCTGCACTGCGGTGCAACAGCACTGATAGAACTATTGTCATTGAGCTGAGTGTCACACAGTCAAGGGAGGGACACTAAACTCTACTGGAGGTCATGCCCAATGTCATTAGCTCATGTGGAAAAACACTTTGCCAATTTGTCTCGCTAATGTCCTTATAAAGCAGGAACAAGTAATAACATGATTAAATTTTGACTTTTGAATGCATAGTTTTTTGATATTCAGTGTGACAAAATGGGAAGTGGGCATAATGTATTTCTGCTACAGCAAATCCCAGAGTTACTTCCAGGAAAAGAGCTTGTGTGGAAGAGCCATGAGCTGAGCTGTATGAAAACAGCACTATTTTTACTTGTAAGAATGACTGGTCATAACATTATGCTTGTTTAGATTTGCATGCTTGACAGACATCTTGACAATGAGCAGAGTGAGTCTGTCACTTAAAGAGAAAGAATTATGTGTATCTGTCACTGACAACTTTTCCATTGAGGTTGCGATTCATGAATGAGGTTTTTAAAAGTTAAACCAATCAACAACTGGAAGATTTCCTTGACTTAATGGACAAATATATTTCACAGAACAATGCAGGAAGATTACAAAAGGATACATGAATAAGGACATAATCAAAGTGCAAGCCAGGTTAATAGATTTCAGTTCCACAGACCACAGAAGGTCACTGCTATGTTTGCAAATTCCCCAATGCACAAACCTTTAGGAGTGAATGAATGTTAGAGTGAATGTTAGGATTTGGGGAAATATGAGAGAATAGCAACTAGTATCAGAAAAAGCTTCTTTATTCAATTAATATCTTTGTGTTGCTTTGATCAAATCTACTTTAACCACCACAAGTCAAATGAGAAAGGGGTAAGAAAGTGCCATATCTTCTGTTTCCTCACACATGAAGAGAGCTGCAAAAATAAAGAATTGCAACTCAACTCATTAAATGTTTATTTTTGGAAAATATTGTCCTTTTTATTAAAACATGTTGTTTAAAGGGCTGGAGGTGTAGCTCCATGGGGGAACATACTGACACACATGAAGCGGTGGATTCCATCTCCAGCACACAATCCCATACCTCCCCCTGCTGTGAACTCACAAAGTTTAACGTGCAGCGAACATGGCATTATTACCATTAAATGAACTCATAAATATTTTTAAAGTTTTTTTACTTTCATTTCTGCCTCACTAAATATGGCCCATTTCAAGTTCTACAACAATCTATAGAAAGTAAAAGAACCCTGAAACCAAACTTTGAAGGATAACTATTTTTTGTTTGGTTTTTTTTTTTTTTTTTTAGGTTTTTTGAGACAGGGTCTCGCTTTGTAGTTCAAGCTGGCCATAAGCTCAGCCCTCAAATTCACATCACAGCAATCCTCCTGCCTCTGCCTCCTGAGTGCTGGGATGACAGGCATGAGCCACCATGCCCAGCACTGTGGTATGTGGTACTGGTTGCTGCTGGGCGTGAGTCTCCACACCTACTCGAACCCGGGTCCTTGCGCTTGCAAGACAGATGCTGGAACCACTAAGCTAAATCCCCGGCCCAAAGGATAGCTATTCTTAATAAGAATTAAAAATATCCGTTAAGGTGAATGCAATTTGGCCTTCTGTCTTAAAGCTTAAAAGAGAAAGAAGAGGAAATGATCTTTGCTTCTAACATCCCACCTGGACTCTCAGAAGTATATCTTCCTTCCACCCTCCTCGGTCTGTCCTTCCTTTGTCACAGAAAGGCCACTGTGGGTCCCACAGCTGAGAGAATAAAAGGAAAATGTGAAGGTGGTTTCATCCTTACTTCCCGTGTTCTGCATTGTTCTGTTTGCTTCCAACATTTTCACAGCTATCAAAGCCCTTCACAGCTGACACGGGGTACAGAGGTTGTGATTTCTGGAATGGGTTGGCCAGCTGAGGTCCAGACTCAGTCTCTCCCCAGCTCTGCGGGCCAGCTCTCCAGTAAGAAGGAGATACAGCTTATTGCCCCACTGGATTCAGTCATTCAGCCACAAGATCACGGCTAGGTTTTCACAAAGCCTGCGTGTTACTCAGCACCTAGAATGCACCCAGCAAATCTTGGTTCTTCTCACTTTTTCTCTCATTACCTTGAATCCCACTCCCACTTCCTGGGAACCAAAGAGAGAACTGAGGACCCCGTGGAAGAGGTCCATCCTGCCCAGAGAACAGAGATGACAGTTCTTACCATTATTCCTCCTTCGTCCCTACTGTCTGAACAAGGGAGCCTTGGAGGCGGTGAGCCCCCTCCCTGCACTTTATTGCTTACAATTTCCAAGAAACGCCATCTTTCTGGGAGAAGAAGATACTGAAAATGAAGCCCTGGGAGGTCTTCCACCTGAACACTCCTGCTTTGGGCTAAAGCTGCCCTGGCTTTCATCCCAATAAAGTAAAATGTTCCCACAAGACTCCTTCAGCCTAAGGCCCAGCATCAAACTGGTTCTCTGTCAAACAAGATGAGACATTTCTGAGACAGGCATATGGCGACTCTGGCAGACCTCCAAATGCATTGCTGAAACATGTGCATCCCCTACATAGGACAGCAGGGGAGCTGGGTACTGATTGCATGCCATCTCTGTCTCTACAAGTTGTGGGGATCCAGCACCTGGTGCGGACCTGACCCAATTACGTGGACAAGACAGCACTAATGGGAACTAGCACTATTGCTGAAAACAAGATCCCAAAGCCAAGCCACGAAGCTGTACCAATAAATGATTGTGCAGAGAGTCTGTTTCAAATCCCAGTGTTTATGACTCCCTCCCCAGGACCCCCCCTGGGAAGAGGGCCATGTTTCGTGTGGTGTCTTGCAACCCAATAAAGCAATCTCCTCCTAGTGCGGTCACGCTGACCCTGTACTTCTCTTCAGACACTACGAACTATATCCCTGCAGGAGGACCCTGACCACAGCTCTGGCACCTCTGCAGAGAAGGCACTCCAGGCCTGGCAAGGATCAATTCTGTTTCATTACCTCATTCATAAACTCTACTTTTGAAGAAAATGAGTCAACTTTGAGAGATTTCCTCCAGTTGGGAGAAAGAAGAGTTAACAAAAGACATCTTTTTAAGCAATGAGAGTCTAAATTTAAAACCTTCACTTAGTCTATGTATTTTCTGAATCTCTACAGCAGCAGGATCCGCCCAGCCTTGGCTTTTCTAACAGCAGTTGAAAGTTGTCATTCAAGCCATTCCTACTGGCAGTTTTGGCAAGTTCTTAAGTTTAAAGCCAAGCACAAACATCCTGCTCCTTTAGGAGCAACTGCTGGGTAAAAAGAGGAGCGTGACAGGTGCCATTCTTCACTGCCACTACTCCAGAAGGTATCATGCTTGCAAAAGGTATCGTGCATACAGAGGTATTGTGCGTACAACTTCCCTGGTGAGAGGCTCGGTGTGACCCTCTCTCTCCTCCAGCCCACTGGCAAGAGAGCTTCAGATGCGCAAGGCAATAAAAACCTGCTGCCACATGAAGGTCACGCCAGGCTGTAGAAGGGCGACCACTGCAGGCCCAAGCAGCCTGAGCCACTGAGGGACATTGCATAGTCAGGTGTCACCTGGCTCTAAGCTGGTGCCATGCTCACTTTGAGGATGAATGATGACGCACTGGGAACGCAGTGCCTTAGTGCAGTATTACGGTGGTGAGGAGAGAGGTGACTCTTCACATGTCACGTTGAAGACATTGTAGAGTGGGCGGCCCTTGCCAGAAAACAAATGTGAAAATAAGAATACATGTACATACATATTAACTTTTTATGAAAAAAAAAAAAAAACAGGGAGGATAATTCAAAAACTACTGACCCAGAGAAGATGGTGTGCATGGAACAGAGGACAGAGGAAGGAAGGAAATTTCTTTTGAATCTTTTTATATAGCTTTCACTTTGGAAGCATTCTGAGTGTACATATTCCAAGCATTAAAATAAATCACAGAGGATATAAAAAGCAAACCTTGGAACTGAATGCAAACAGAAACAAATGATCCTAACTGCATATCAAATTAAAACATATGCATACTGAGAAAAGAATCATTTCGAGTAACTTGAATAGCACGGAAAATAAGAAATGCAAAGAAATTGCGCAACTACAACTCTTGCCTTTATTAGTGATGTTCATATTGTGATCTTGAAACTATTTTGTGTATGTAAAGGCATAGGTCAATTAATATGAAGCAGCTAAAGTTTACATTCTGAGAGGGAAGGTAGAAATAAAGAACAAGGGAAGTAGAGGGGAAATGCTGTGGTTTTTGACACAAATGAAGCACTATGTAGGACATGCATACACAACAGCCCACCTGAGCTACATGGAAACTATCCACGACACCTTAACATGTTGCCACCTTGAAATGGTGTGTGTGTGTGTGTGTGTGTGTGCATGTGTGTTTCCATATACTACTTTCCACTAATAGGAATATTCCTTGAGAATTGCTGATTCCCAGGCCTGGATAGTGAAAAACCTCATACAACTTATGGTAGAAAACAAGAAAGTGTTCAAAGACAGATGAAGATGGATCAAAAAGACACAAGAGTTACTGTGGAGGGATTGTTGTCCAAATTTGGGGCAATTGGGGTTCACAAATACTAATGATAATAAGCTACCATATTAAAAGGCAGAAGTTTAATCTTGATATGCAAAGAGAGAAGAGGGAAAGGGAGAGAAAAATGGAGAAGAGACAGAGAGGGGAAGATGGGTAGGGAGAGTAGAAAAGAGAAAAATGTCATCACCAAATTCCTAGTATCATTTACATCATACACCAAGACTGATCCACTCCCTGCAGCGAGGTTATATTCTGTACTGATGTCCGCAAAGGCCTTGCAAGTATACTTCACAATTAATTTCTTTCTCACGTCATCTTTACCTTTTCCATAAAGGGAGACTATAAATGATCAAATTGCCCAAGAGTGTAGTTAATCAAAGTCCTGAGTTCGTTTCTTTCATGACAGACTCATGAAGAAAAGTCTAGAACATGTTTTATCAATGCTGTAGGGGTCCAGAGCCATGTCAATTCAGCATGTACCTATAAGCTTCGAGCTTCGGGTGGCATTATAAATTTCTTAAATTTTTCAATGTGCATGTGGTGATTTAATTGAGAAATATTGGTATCTTAGATATCTCCCATTTCATACGGTTTGGTCAGTGTCATAATAAGTCTCAAGTGTTCAGGGCTGTTATATCTGAGGCTGGTTGTATTTTCCTCTTCTGGTTTTATATAACACTATGCAGCCAGATGTTAACCTCCAACTGAGCAGTCATGGTGAAAACCCACCAGGATGAATGTTGCTATCTCTGAGTAAGGACACCTCCCACTGTGTGCCAGAGCCCGGGAATCTCCACTGTGAACCTGTCCTGCACACTGTGGGAACTGAGCAGCAGCCCTGGTCTCTACCCACTAAAAGCTAATAGTGTCCTCTACCCAGATCAAAAGGAATCCATCAAATATGTCTCTAGATACTGCCAAATATGCCCTGGCAGAGAAAGGGGGCAAAGTGGCTCCAGGTTCAGAACCAAATTAGAAACAATGAAATAATGTTAAAGACCACACCATCACCAGTTCAAACTCGACTACTCCCTACTCTAACAGAGGCCATGTGATGTGAAAATGCATCTCAGATACTAGAGACACAGCATATGTTCCTGGCTCTGACCTTCTCCTGTGATGTTGCCCTGCATGACTTCCCTGAACTGCACAGCCCACCATGCATAAAATGAGACTCGAGCCATCCCAACTCCCCCTAGAGTGAGGGGCTATACCAGTGATGCCCCGTCGTCCATGCCCTCGCCTGGCCTGCTCTAACCAAGGGAAGGTCACACACAGTAGTCTGATGACAGACTCTTTCCTCACAGTTCTGGAGCCCAGGAAGGTCAGCATGTCAAGGGCACGACCCCAGCCTCTGATGAGGGCTCTCTTCCTTGCTTGCACGTGTCAGTCTCCTCACTGCACTCTCCCTTGGCAGAGAATTAGAGAGAGGAAGTAAGGGCCCTAGTTTTTCTTGTCGTGCTGAATGAACCCTCCCATGAGGCCTTCACCATTGTGACCTCACCTAAAGCTAATCGCTTCCCAAGGTCTTACATCCACATACACCACGCCAAAGGCCAGGGCGCCAAAACATGGATGGGGGGGCGGTGAGCAGGCAGACAGTGAGCACATAACAATGTACAAATGCACAGGAGACAGTCATGCTTCTGGCGCTTTGAGAAAACTGACTTTTATGAATGTTGGCCATGTGCTAAGCAATCTGATATTTAGTTAAATTTTTACAGTCCTCTGAGGTAACATCATTTCTTCTCATTTTATGAGAATAGGAAACTGTGGCCCCAGGAAGTAATATTTCCAAGCTAACGAGGCTAGTTAGAGATCACCCAGCTCATTCTCTCATCCACTCCTCTACACTTCTTCCCAGAAGCAGAATTATCTTTAGAGACTAGTGGCCTTTATAGAGGTCACTACTATCAACTGATACAAGTTTTCCTGTATTGACTGATATTGAAATGTGTTCATGCATGTATTAGAAACAGTAACTTGTTTTATTTTAAAAAATGGATGGTCAGTATTTTATCTTGACAAATTAAGATATATTTCTTCCTCTTTTCCCTTTCTTACTCGTCCACCTTCTTCTAACCCTCTACCTCTTGCCCATTTCCCATCTTCAATTCCTTCCCAAGCAGCTGCAATATACACATGACAAAAAGTGATGGAAAAACTATATGGTGTAAAGGTGTCTGTCTGTTCATGCAGAAGTATTAATTCTTAGGATTTTTACATAAAATTTCTATGACTTTAAATAATTTTGAGAACTTTCATTCTGAAATACTTTCGGACTTAGTACTTCCTGAACCCAAATTTTATCAGACTCCATATACCATTATCCAAATGCCCAAGTCAAAGTTTAGGTTGTTAGTGTTTTAATGTGTTGACATAGAGATTTAAATGCATGTACACACCTGTGAGAGCACACATGCACACATTAGCACACATACACATATGTGAGCACACATGCACACATACAAAGCACACATCTGTCATATGAACCAATATTCTGCGTGTGGAGACAAAACGTAACCAGGAATTGAGTCACGAAACCCACCCACAGCATAAAGTGCTTTTCAAGCACACAGCAGAGGGGAAATACTTATATTTGCTTTTCTTTTCAAGGCCAGTGCAGAAGAGTGAGTGGGCGATGCCCAGAGCCCAGAGCCCTCCGGATCTCATAGTCACTGCGAGTCTCAGTCCCGAGCCTGGTTCTCAGGCTTCAGCACTCACACAGCACCTGTGGGTGTCTGGACAGCAAGGAGCCCAGGACCCCATGAGGACAGCAGGACCCTGCTTGCTCCTCTATCTTGTTCTTACTGTGATCAGAGGCTGGATGTCCATGCATTTTTGTGAACAGAGGAGCCATCTGACAATGAGGCTGAGGTTCTCAGCTTCTCTCTGGACCTAGGGAGCGGTTGTCACAGAACATCACTGAAGGGACCCAGGTGTACACCACATGCCTGGCACCTCTGTCAGCTGCTCTCTCTAAGGTAGCTGTGTGGGTTGTGCACAACTCTGGGCAGGATCACAACATGCAATTTCTCCCACCTCAGAGCACAGGCATGAACCTGATTCCAGGAGAGACCCTGAACCTCAAGAGAGCAGTTGTGAGTGATGGAGATGGAGAAAGACAGTGAGCGTGGGTTGCATGTGGATATGTGCCACTGTGCACCAGAGCCCAGTGGCCTGGTCTGCATGGCCTGGGACTCAAGCTGCATGCAGGACAGATAAGTTCTCAAGGTCTTTACCAACACTGTCAGTGCCAAGTCCAAGTGCTCTGATTCCTTTCTGTAGTTCAGGATATTCTCATGAAAGAAAAATTACAGCCCAGAGAACCAGAGGCTTAGTAAATCCTCAGCACTCGAGTTCAGTGCGGTGTCAATGGAACTGTTTGCCTTTGTGCAAATCCCTTCACAACTGGAGTGAATTTCTTTCATCCTTAAAACCAGTCTGTAGGGTCAAATGAAACCTAAGGTCTCTTTAAGTTGGAACACTCTGTACTATATTTGTCTTGTTCTTCTAACTGCCCTACTGTAAACGTCACAGTATTGGCATTTCCCCCGTCCACTGAACAGGTGCATAGGCGGCATACACATCTGCTGACATCAGCGTGGGTTTCCCGCTACTGCTGGAAGCAATTTGGGAGCAAGAACCTCACCACTCCTTTGTTCCCCAGCACACTGCCTAGTAGGGAGTAAGCATGCAATCAGTGATGGTTGAAAAGATAATTTAAAAATATAAAGCTCTACACAAGGACAGATGCTCTAATTTATGCAGGGGTTGGTTACATCTCCATGAAGCCAGCACAAATGCAAAATATCTTAAGTCAGAAATGCACTCACTATATCTGTCAAAAACCATAGCTTAGCCAGCCTGCTTTAAATGGGCTCAAACACTTACACTGGCCTGTGGTTAAGCGAAACCGTCCAACACAGGGCCTATGTATACTGAAGTGTGACTGCTTCATGTCATGTATTGAAGCCTGTGCTAAAAGTGAAATATAAAATTGTTTTAAAGAGCCTTTACACCATAGTAAACTTGGAAAAAAAAGTAAGTTGGATCTTAGTAAGTTATGGATGATTTTTTAAAATACTACTTTTTTCCACTTTTCACCTAAACAAACATTGGCTGCCCTTACCATGGCCTCTCACAGATCGTGTGGGAAATTTAGAGCTGAAAACCCAGCCCTTGAAAAACCTGTTTTGTTCTTCTCTCTTTTAAAAGGGCATATTGCCTTCATTTTTAAAGCCAAGAATGAAATAAAAGCTTTCGTAAGTCCCCAACCAGAATTCACTCTAGAGTGAACGAAATTAGTTTGGGATGTACCAAAATTTAAAAGCAAACAAAGAGACCTCAAGGCTAAGGGAGGTGGGATGTTCCCTACAGTGGCCCACACAACCCCCACCATGCCCACACCCGCACCACCACGACTGCTGCACCTTCTGGTCCAGGCCTCTCATGAGGCTTTTGTGGCTCAGACTGTAACATAACCGAGCGTGAGGAAAAGCTGCTCTTCAGGTGAACTGCACTTAAGTTTATGCAGAACAGAGTCTCTGGGCCCCGGTCCAGGGTAGGCTGAGCTGAAAGCGCTCAGCCTTCTGTAGTTCACCCATCATCAACCAGGCTTTGCCACGCAGCTGGTTTTAGACAATCTGGGGAATTTGTACAAGGTCATTTCCCAGACAGAATGAAACAGCCAGGTGACTAACCAGCATTGAACAGGAGCCATAATTAACAATAGCACTGTCTTCAAGCATGAAGGTTTGGATTCAGTTCAGATAATCACCCAAAGGTTGAAAGACATTCTCAAAACCATGGGCTCCAAATTTAGACTGCCACTTGGCTGAGAACAAGTTGAATGGCACTTCCTTGGATGGGAGCCATGGTTTCTATTCTAGGTTGGACCCGACGACAGGCAAAATATATAGGAAATGGATGAATTCTAGCAGGCAGAACTGAATGGATAGATTAACAAATGTTTGGATCCATAGATATGTAAACAGATGCAAGGACAGTGCTGTAATTTGGATCTTCTGGGGAGATATGCATAGAACTTTTCAAGAGGAAGAGCTGTTGGGAGGTAGTAGAACTTCTAGGACACAGAACCTAGTAGAAAAAAGTCAAGAGGAGTGTACCCTTGGAGAGGATACTGTCCAGCAGGCCCTTCTCTCTCTGTCCTTCTTGGCTGCCCTGAAGTAAGCAGCTCCTGGCCACATACTCCCACTATGGGGCACTTGTCACCATAGGCTCAGAGCAGCAGGGTTCAGCAACCATAAATTGAAATGCCTAAAACTATGACCTAAAATAAACCTTTCCTCCTTATAAGTTGATTGTCTTAGGTATTTTGTCACAGTGATGGAAAGCTGATTAATACAGATAGGCAAAAATGTAGATGGTAGATAGATATATATATAGAGATAGATAGATAGATATCTTTATTTATGTGATAATAAGTAATTCTGGAGTATTCCTATCTCACAGCAGTGAGTAAAGCTAGTTTTTGCAGCAAAAAACAGGAACAAGTATCAAGTACTTCTACTATAATAAAAAGAATAGGAAAGAGAGAGAGAACTCTGGGTACAGATATGCACACATACAGCTATAGATTCAGATATAGATACAGACAGAAGGATTAAAGAGAAGAAGAGACCATTGTCTGGAACCAGGTATTGCTTAACCCTAGACAGTCATAGTCCTATCCAAGATAGAGTCACTGCTTCTGACAATACCTTTCCTACATGTCATGACTCAGTCACCCCACAGCACCACATACTCACAGGGGGAAAGGGGAAACCACTTGACATCTACCATATGTGCCTGGCATTCCAAAATTGGGGGAAATGCATACATATAATTCCCCTTTTGCTTAATGGAAAATAAAACAACAGAATGACTAAAGTCATCTCTCAGAATATTCATTATTTTATAATAGACACAATACCTAATATAGTGTACCTTTCTGGATCCACTCACTCTATAAAGCAAGTGGTAGTTCCTCTTGTTACTTGTTGCTTGTCTTTTGGGTGTTTTTATTCAAAAAACAAAACATTTGCATCTTAAGAAATAAGTGTCCTGAGGGACCAGGGATTTAGCTCAGTGGTTCTGGCACCTGACTTGCAAGTGCAAGGGCCGGGGTTCTATCTCCAGTAACCATATACAGCAATACTGAGCATGGAGACTCACACCCATCAACAATCAGTACCACATACCACAGTGCTGGGGGTAGTGGCTAACACCTGTAATCCCAACACTCGGGAGGCAGAGGCAGGATTGCTGTGAATTCAAGGCTGAGCTAAGGACCAGCCTGAAGTACAAAGCAAGACCTTGTCTAAAAAAAAAGAAAAAAGAAATAAGTGTCCTGAGTGGAGGCACTGTTGGTTGTGGAGAGTTGGGACTAGAACTCAGGGCTGACTTGATCCATTTTCTGCTACCACAGTACACACTGGTCATCAGTGTGCTGCCCTTTAAGAACATCTGGTCTAGAGATCACATGTAGAAGACTCACAAGCATGCTTATAGGTTCTGTGCTTGGCATTTAAGCAATCCTACAGGTTGGTTTTCTAAAAGCTGTGCCATTTAATATTGACCCAACCATTTCCTTTGCTGTGAAATTTCAGCTTCTTTGACAGTTACTTCCTCAAGACCAGTACAATGACTAAACCTAACAAGTATGAGGAAAGATGAATATTCTACCTTGATTCGGATTTTTAAAACCTCATATCAAGTGAGTGTCAACTCTATGCAAGACATAACAGATACTGTTGTTATCTGATCCCTACAATGACCTTGAAATATAGATATTATTTTTCCCATTTTACAGAACAAGAATCTGAGGTATAAAGTGGTAATCTGCTAAATGCAACACACCTACCAATTGCCTTTTACAGTTAAACATGAAATACAGGGTTATATGAATGAATACAGTAACATGTTCTATAGCAATTGAAGGAAAATGAAGTTATTTCCCCCGGAATTGTGCACTCAGGGCTAAAGGACTACAAGTATCTCCGAAGAACTTGAAAGCAGGGCTACAAGGATTATACTTTCATAAGCCTCACACTATCTTCTGGGCTTTTCTGTGCAAATGAGGTAAAAAAAAAAAAAAAGCCAAGCAGACAGAGCCAGAGAAGATATGGATCCCAGCACATTAAAGATGTCCAAGGAGAGAAAGACATAGGACAGGGCACCTAGGGAGAGGTGAGCGTGAAGGACAGCTGAGCAGTGTGAGCTGGGTTCTAGGAAGAAGGCCTGGGCGATTTTTGTTTTGTGAGGTAGTACCAGGGTTCAAAGCAAATAACACCTAATACCCTAGGAGTTAGTTCGGAGTGGTGATAGCCAGCCCTGATAGCCACAGTTCAGATACCAGCTCCCCAATTACATGGTAGTAAGTCGCCTCTCCTTTTGAGATTCATGATTTATAAATAAATGCTTCCTAATGAAAGAGTTCCATGAGGCACTCTGAACAAAGAGCTTGGCACGTGAGCACTTAAATCGGAGTTGAGGACATCAAAGTCGGCTCATGCTTGGAGAGAGGTGTTTAAGAAACCAACTTCTTATGGTGTAGATATGAAATGCTCCCCCAATGTCTCATGCGTTTGAAGGCATTTGGATCTTGGGGGCCACTCTACTTATCAATGAGTTAGCCCACAGATGAGTTCAAACTGAATGTGCTGTCAGCAGGTGGAGCCTGGTTGAAAGAGGCGGGTCACTGGGGACATGATGTCAAAGTGTGTATTGTGTTCTCACTCTGGGCTTCCACCATGACAGCAACTATGGACCGAGCCCACTGAAACCGTAAGACAAAATAAACCTCTCACACAAATTGGGGGTGTCATGTGCTGTGTCCCATCAACAGGAAAATGAGTAATATGTGAGAAATGATTTAAAGTATGTTTTAATGCATTCTTGGACTTCGGACTTGTGTCTTCTCATAGTGTGTCACCCTGGTAGGTAGGCCTGAAGAGGAATTGCTACTTTCAGTAGGATGAACCTTCCTCCAGTTTCCATAGAAAATGTTACCACTTCCACTCATTTGACCTTGTATCTTATATTTAACCAGCCAAGACAGAATCAAACTTTATAGGAAATAAAGGTATCAATAAGCTGGGAGAAACATATACTAAATGTGTGGTATGTCAAGTTCAAAGGCATTTACACCTGCCAGTGCTGCTAGAGAATTGAGAAAGGGGAGAGATAGTAGAAAACAAAGACAGAGCAGCGATGGGGTGTTTAGATTGAATAACACTTTGCAAAATTTAATCAGAACTGCAGGACCCAATTTAACGGGAATGAGAAAGCAGACACCATGGAGTTGTGCGCATTTTACATATCTCTCTGAGACACTTGTGCACGTGAGGGGCTGCCAGAGAAGCAGAGGGGACAAGAGCATTCTGGGCAGGAGACTTCAATGGGAGGGCAGGGACGCTGAGGGCTTGGACTCAGCGGTGGCTCTTTAAATGGAGAAGTATATTCCGATGCCAAGTCAGTTTTAAAGCTTAGGCCAACAGAATTAGCTCACAGACTGGATGTGGAGAAGAGACATGAAGGGTAGCTCCAAAGGTTTGGGCCCAAGACATGGACTCGGGACATTACTACTTGAATAACACAATCATCCCTAAAGTTTAAGCAACAAATTTAAATTCTTGTGATACATATCATAAGCTCTACCCATTTTGGTGGACAGTTTTCTTATTAATCTTGAACAGCCTTTGGCACACAAAGGATATGAGTCCTTTTACATGTCCTTGCACATATTTCTTCTCCATTTATCATTTTTCTTCGAACTTTACATCATGTGCCACAATATGCTTTTTAAAGTTGTGTGTAATAAGATCTGTTGATTTTCCTTTCATGGTTACTGGAGTTTTTCAAGGGTTTAAAAGCAGAGCATAATAAGAGATATACATCAAGATCTTTTTTTAGAAGTAGTCCTGTAAGCTTTTTTTTTAAAGTTATTTTATGGCTACTGTTCTGTTTTGGTTTTCTACTTCTTCTCGAGTCAACCTGGTGATTTATATGTTTAAGGAAGTTATTCATTTAACTTGCACTTAACAGCATTTCGAGGATCATTAGCATAAGCTGTCCATGTTTCTTTTACTTGCTGTCACTTTTTCCTCTAAAGCATGTCCTCCTTTTCATTTTTCATGTTAAATATCTGCATTCTTATTATCTTTGTAAGTTACATTTCCCAAAATGTGATCTATCTTATTATATTAAAATAAATGCCTATTAGATTTATTCATCCATTACATTAATATTACCTATCAACATTATAATAGAATCACTTTTGGTATTCTAACTTAACTTTCAAAAGTATCTAGTTTCCAACAACAAAAAAAATGGATAAAGAAAATGTGGCCTATATGTGCCACAGGGAATGCTATTCAGGCTTTTAAAAAAGGGAAATTCTGTCATCTGCAATAACGTGCATTAACCTGGGGGACATAATGCTTAATGACTAAGGACAGACAGACAATACCACACGTTCTCCCCTAGATGGGGACTCAGACAGTAGAACTCATGGAAGTAAAGAGCAGAATGGGGCTCCTCAGGGGATGGGATGAGAGTCAAAGGTTACAAACTTTCAGTGAAACAAGACAAAAAAGTGTTTGAAAAAAAAATCCTGCTTTCTGTAGGTGTACTTCTTTTTCCTTGATTCTTTGCATCTCTCAATTTAATTCTTTCCCACTTCTGTTATTCATTTCTGAAGGCATTCAGAGCAGTGGCATTTCCCGTGAGAACAACACAGGCATAAGTTCGATATGCAATATTCTCATTGTTGGTTATTTTCCAAGTAGTCTATGGTTGCAGTTGTGACTTCTCTTTTAGCCTGAGAATTCTTTAAGGCTTCTTTGTTCATTTAAAACTTTTACTGTTGATTTTAATGTAGACCACGGTGTGGTTTGAGAAACTCGTCCTCTGGTTAAGTTCTGGGGAAAGAATGTTAAGAGAAACCAAATACGTGAACAGCTGTAAGTCATATTGAAAAAACATATATATTGATCCACCTCTCCCAGGCCTGTGTCCTTGCAGCAATTTCTGCCAGCAGCACAGCTGCCGTCTTTAGCAAGCCTGAGACAGACGGCTGGGTGTTTTCGAAAGGAGTAACGTGGGAACCTTTTCAGCAACTTTCATCTGTTCATTCTTAATCAGCCACTGGTTTTCAGTTATTTGTGTCCTTTTTCTGACGAAATATCTAAGAAGATTGAGCTCTGATCACGTGCCTCGGTGGCTCTTTCTCTGGTTTCCTAGATGTGCTATGAGGCTGGCCCCATGTATCCCTGCAGAGCAGGGTGTGGTGATGTTCAGAGCACATAACTGCATCTACCATGCCAAGCATTCAGATCCCCAAGAGCCTCGTGACCTACAGAAGCCATCACTTGTCCATATTGCAACAGAAGTAGGGTGGAGAGGAGCAGGGCCCAAGTCTCTACAGTTCCCTTCATGCCTAGGCTCGATGGGAGTTTGCACAGACTGATTCTTCTATGAGGTAACCCCCACTGGCCATCTGATATGAAGTTTTCCCTTAAAATTTTGCCATATCCCTTTCTAAGGAGACAAAAAATCCTAGCAGGATATCATCTGTTTCCTTTATTGAGACTATTGATACATTTTAGATATACATTACATCCACATTCAAAGTATGACTGTCCCAGGCTCCATTTGATTCTAACAGAGGTCAGCTGGGAGTCTTCTGCCCCTTGAATTCTTGACTTAGTTTCCTTGAATTACTGCACTCCATAAATGTTGCTTCAGATTCAATTTCAAAGGTCTGGGGAACTCCAGAGTTGGGTTTCTATCCTTGCTCCTCCTTCAATATTCTGTGAAATCAGAGAGGTTCAGTTTCCAGGTCTGCCTTTCCATCCACCACAGAGAATCCTTCACACATCCTCTGGAGATCCAGGCTCAACACAGTCTTCTGATTATTTGAAGAGAAGTAATAACAGCAAGGAGGAAGCCTCACCACACAGGGTGAAGCATCCAGCCACCATGCTCATCCTTGTCTCTTGTTCCTTCTCTCCTCACCATGCCTAACCACCTTCCTCTTGAATGTGATGGTTCCCCAGCTCCAGTATTTTCTGTTTAGTCTTCTAAAGTCTTCTGTCTCCTTTAGAAATCTTGACATCAAACCTAAAGACTCAATTTCCACTCCAAGTGAGTTAATAAGACATTTTCTTAAGAAAGAAACTGAGTCACTCTCAGAAAAATTTTAGCATCTACTGTAAAAGGAAATCATTCTCTTTTAACTAAAGGAAGAAAATCAAATTCAAGAAGCTGTCGTCCAATGACTCTGTAGTTTCTACTCGATACAAGGTGCTTGGGGGAGGGTGGGCCACTGGAGCCACACAAGACAGGTGAGATGGGCTACATAGAAAACAATAAGACAAGGAGGATATGCTCACTTCCTGTGTGAGCTTCAGGACAGGAAGTATGATGATAAGTCTTCTCTGAACAATGAGCCAGGGACTAGCTAGGAGTTCCAACAAGGTAGCATCCAGTTCTTCCCAGTTCAACACAGTTTGATCTACACAGAAGGAAGTAGGCCATAATTTTCTCCTGAAACAATTCATCACCATTCTTAAAAACAAAATGGGAATAAGTTAGGAAGTGAATGAAAGACACTAGACTGAAAAAGTAATAATAGACAGTCAAAGAACATTCTAGAAAAGAACTGATAGCTAGGTTAAGTGACCTCATGGACAATGTTCGTATTTCATTGAGCTAGAAGGTTGAGTCATTTTTATTTTGAGTCCACTTGAATAAGTGAGGCAGGGGAGGTAAGGAGAATGGCTAAGGTAAAGCAGAGTGTGGCCCCTCAAGTCCACAACTGAGAATAGCCAAGAAGGAATTAGCAATACAAATGGACAGAAGAAATGGATCCATGACATTACATATACTCAATAAATTTGCCACCTGTACAGTAAATAGGGTCAAATTTCAATTCATGTTAAAAAAAAAAAAAGATGAGATTCAAAATGTCCGTGTGACTTGCCCAAGACCACAGAGTGATCTACCAAATGACAAAGCTGGATTTCATAATGGAGCTACCCCACTCTGGAGCCCTACAGCCTTATAGTCTATTAGAAGAGATAGGCATACACACAATCAACTCAAGACGAAAGCAGATAATGGTAAATCTGCAACAAAAGAAAAAACAACAGGCAGGAAGGTTATCACAGAAGGGGGTGGAAATCTTGCTCATTAAAATGTGCAGGGCCCATGACACAGCAGGAAGAGGGAAGAAGATCTATAAGAAACTGAAGAATCAGGACTGAACAATCATTAACAAAAAGCAAATGCTTCAGCTACATCTGGATCAGAGAAGTGGTAAGTGAATTCCAAATGCAAATGCATCCTCAGAGCATCAAGACACAAAGAGAAGGTGCTGACCTCAGGATAGGAGAGCTGATTTTCCAAGTTCCAATGCTTCCATCCACTCAAAATGTTGTCCAGAGGAAAATACTGAGACACATGGACTCTGCAAAAGAGAAAGCGACCTAGAAGAGGTCACGCCCTTCTGCCTGGCATTCCGTGTTTCAGCATCGTGCCTATGGCTCTGTGGACAGCAATACACCAAGCAGAAGTCTGCCTTACAGCCTGCGCCCAGATGGAGGACTTCAGAAAGCTTCAGCCACCTGTACTCTTTCCACCTGACCATGTCCTAATCTGCAAGGTACACTACTGTCAGGCTGCCCATCAGATAGAACATTCCACCTCACAGGTGGATGCATTTCAGTGGGTCGCCAATAAACTGCAAAGAAACCCCTGCTTTCAAGATCAGATAGTCTGAAATGGCAGAAGCATTAACAGACTCGTAATTGTTGATTCAGCTTCCCCTGCAGAATCAAAAGCAAGTGAGAATACCTGTGCGTTTGTCTCAAGAGTCCCAAATTTGGTATTTAAACTCCAGGATCCTCTGTGGCCTATAATTAAAATCTAGGTTTTCCCCTACTAAAGTTAATTATCATTCATTCAGTGGTGGCAATAATAATACCAATAATAAGTTCTTACGTCAGTACTTTTCAGCTTCTCAAATGGCTTTGACATGCTTTATCTCACTTGAGCTTAATGATAACCATGCTGCATAAAGTAGGGCAAGTATTATTATCTCCATTAATGCTAATAATAGCTAACATCTAAGTAGCCTTTTGCATGTAGAAAGTGCTCTCATACGTATTTTCTCATTGTCCTAGAGGCTGAATTCCTGGGCATAAGGATCATGTCTCAATTATCTCTTTACCCTGCAGTGTTAAAATGACGTACACATCATTCAAATACATAGATATGAAATTTTAAATTAATTTTATTTTGGTGAAAACTCCATCAAGTTGGTCAGTTGATACCTGTGTCTCTACTTTTATAGAGAAATTGAGGCTCAGAGCTTCATTGACATGTGTAAAGTCACACAGAGAGTGTCCAGACCTAGAAAATCAAATTTTCTGAATACCTCCTAAACTGTTCTTTACTCCACATTAGTGGGCTTGTCAAACTTGGCCAGTCCCCTAGCGATCAATCCTATGACAATGTGGCTTTTGATAGAGTAAGTCTGGGGCAGAGTAGGATGCTAGTTCTAAGACCTCTTAGAATCAGTAAGCCGAGACCAATTAAGTGATCCCCAAAGTTAAAAGCCCCTGAGTTAAACTAGAAATGGAATTACCAGTTATTCTGCTCATCTTCGGCCTAGGCATGTTATGGACCTCTGTATTCATGATTCAGTCAAAGAGCATCACCCCTCTATTCCCATATGCTTCACAAGGACACTTGTTAAAGCTGCCACTTTTACAAACATCATAAACTGCATTTTTAAGAACACACAGCAGGAAGCATAACTGCACAAAACTCTACTACAGAAACTCAGGTCATATTCTTGTGTTGCTAAGTTGTAGTGGCCTGCTTCCGACACCAGAATCCTGATGGCTTTATTATTACCCACCACCACCTTCCTGCTCCCTTAGACAGAGACCTTCTCTTCCACTTTGGGCAGAGAGTCCTCAGCATTCCTTATGATCTAGAACATTCTTCCCAGAAGACACAGAGAGAGGACAGTCTGGCCTTGGCTCATCCCATGCTGAGTACCAGACATACCAATCCTGCCCAACAGGAGACACATGATAGCAGGCACTAGCCAGGCACTGGACAGACAGGGCTACAGGAGCCTCTCTGAGAAGTAGATGTCTTTATCAGCAAGCCTGACTTATTCACCAGATGTCGGGCAACACTCAGAGTTGTACAAAGAGGCCAGATCTCCTGTTCGGGTTCTGCAGAGCAACACAACCAAGAGAAAAAGAAGGAATAGACAGAGAGAGGTTCCAGATAATACAGTAACAGAATTACAGAAGCAAGTAAGCCCATGGTCCATGGCCTACAGACCCCAGAGAATCAATGATGTGGCTGTACCCAGATTTGCCTGCCCAAGATTCAAGACAGGTGACAGCGCAGTTGTTCGCCATACACCAGTAGGTTTAAGACCCAAGAAGAGGTGATATTTCAGTCCACACCCAAAGGCAGGAAAATAAAAACATTGTCCCAGCTCAAAAACTGTCAGTAGGACAAACTCTTTCCCATGCAGAGTAAGGCCATCCTTTCTGTTTTAGGCAGGCCTTCAGCTGACTCAGAGGCTCAGCCGGATGACAGAGAGTGATCCTTCACAGCTCACCAACTTAAATACTAATCTCTCCCAAAGACAACCCACAGGAATAGCAGAGCAGTTACCTGGGAACGCTGTATCACATTGAAGTCGATAGAGGGAACGAACCAGCACACAACCACATCCACATACTCTGAAGATCCTGTCTCTGAGACATCCTTGGCCATCAGGGAGGTAGGACAAAATGCCACATGCCCAGCACAGGGCAGACAGTGTCACCACAGGGTTCCTTCAATGGTGTCTAACAGCCCACACAGAATGGTAGACTCTAACTTATTCCCATCCCACTCTTATCCCTGAATACTAGGTTTTTGACCCTAAACATTGTTTCTTTCTCTCCCTATCAGTGAAAAAAGGAAAGAGAAATCTCTCATAAATAAAATGAACATGAAAGAAATGAATAGTAAGGGATTAGGGATTGTTTGGTCTCTGGATAGGAAAGAAATTACAAGACAGGAAGAACTTCCTGTCAGGGCACACGGTAAGATGGCCAACATGGTCCATCTCCAAAGGCTGATCAAATATGTGATGACCCGCTGAGCCCAAGTACGTTCTGCTTGGCCACAATATGTTCTAGTTTGTGTTGTCATCAGTCAGTGAATGGCTCTGAGGAAATAATTCAATAGTCAAAAAATGAAGATGTGCACTAATGGAAAAAAAGAAAAAAATCACTTGGGAATGGAAGAAATCTGATACTCAAGGGAGAAAAAAAGGTAGCTGAGTTGTTCTCATGGCAGAATTCTTTTCCTGGTTCAGTCCTGAAGTAGGCTTGCATGGCCACAAACTGTTACACTGCACAAGTACTTATGAGCAGTAAGTGACACTCAAAAACTATTTCCAATAGGTAGGAAGCATCATATTAGCCAGTGGAAAAATACTAACAAATTTCCCAAATTAGCTTTCAAAGAAGAGTATCATTTATCATGTACATGATCCCATTTCATCTTTATATGTTATCTCAGTTACTTCTGAGTTATATACAGTATTGAATTTTTTAAAGGAGGTCACTGAGACTCAAGGGGGTTAAATATTTTATCTAATATTGTGTGAGTGGAAAGTAGGTATATTGCTATCAGTTTAAAAAGCAAACACATCAATGGATTTTCTTTCATTCTGGATTAAGTCCTAATAAGATCTCTCCCATGGTGACCTTAGACTGCTACAGAAGAGTTCTGAAAACGGCCAAGGGCCTACATTGGAATTCCAGGCTCACGGTTATGATGCCTTTTGACTCTCCCCCAGCCTCTCAGATCCTTAGCTCCACCACACTTCCCTCATCCTTCCCCACAAATGTCTTTTTTCAGAAAAATCTCTGGCCTTATCAGCACTTGGTTCGTGACTTCTCCTAAGGATAACTGCACAAAATCTTCTATCTAACAGAAAAATAAAGACCATCATCCTACTAAAGTAAATGGTGCTTTTTTCCATCAGTAAGAAAAAGAAAAGAGAAGCTGGGGAGCACATGGGGAAGTGTCCTCCTCAGATCTACCAGAGCGACTTCCACTCCGTGTGCAAGTCAAGACTCCAAAACACAGCACCCACGAGTGTTACGAGTGTCCATCCTTCCTCTCTCATTCTACAAGAATTTATATATTAGGGTTATTTTAATGAACAAATAAAAATGTATCTATTTATTATCTGTAGCATGTTACACAGAAGATAGATAGTATTGATCATGAGCCGAGGGCTGGAGATTTGGGGATGAATAAGACTGGTCCTGTCTTCTAGCACCTCAGGTCCTCCTGAGGACTTAGACAGAGAGAGAAATAAAGGAAGCAGATAAGCACAATCTAGGGGCAACACTGAATTTGTGAGCTTGGGGAGACCTCAGGAAGGTCAGTAGCACAGCCTGAATTAGAGATCCTTGCAGAAGTCTTCAATTAGAACTGAGCTTTGTAAGATGACCTGGAATTTCTGGAAACAGGTAGCAGGAGGTGTGCTTCAGAAAAAGGGTGCTGTAAGGCACAGGGAAAAGAAGTGCATGGGTGGTTAGCTCCTAGAATGCAAGACCTGGGGCAAAGACTGTGTCTCATATGGTGAGATCCATCATTGAAAGGAAGCCCAAGCTTAACCCAAAGCAAAGACAAATACAGAGGTTTTCAAGGAAAGGAAAATCATGCTCAGGACCCAAAGTGCCTAGCACCTCATGGTTACACTATTCCATGATGAATAAATAAAAACCAATGTTTTGTTTCCTTAAAAAGTGAAGTGGTATCTTGTACACACTAGACAGATAAAGAGATATGACAGGAAGGCAGAGGAGGATGCCTTCCTGGGTCTAAGGTCAGGAGAACATCTACATCTCACTGTGTCATGAGATCTTTTTTCTGAGATGGGGCTGAGAGGAAAAGTCCTTGAATTATTTCATGAAAGACAGGATTTTCCTCCCGCCAGTATTTTTCTCCTCTCTTTTATGTCTAAAATTTTCTACAAATATAGCCTTTTCAAGAATCATGCGTATGCTCTTCTTAAGAAGAACTCATGGAACTGTTTGGTGGGCAAACACAATATATCCAAAACCCACAGAATAGAACTTCAGATCAACGTCCTTAAGCTCAAGCAACCAAATCTAAACCTGAATTCCTTCACTCCTTCGTCACCATGCTGGGTTCACAGGACATGGGGTTGTCTCTCTGGTGAAGTTGGAGGTAGAAGACTGCCACAGTGAGTACATCCTTCCATATTGTTCATATCGTGGCTTGTGCATGGACAGCTTACTACGGGGAGAGCATTGTGGATGATACCGGAAGTCTTTAACTCTAAGATACAAGCTCGTGAATAATTAAGGCATGGGAGCACAAACAATACCTCAACAGCAATTTATACCAGGAGTTATCAGAAGGCAGTAAACAACAATTTACCCGTGGATAATATGGACAACAAATGCTGTGAAGTCATTGCCCTATTTCTACTGAAGTCATATCAAGATAGGGCCATTTCATCCTAATAGAAAGCACATCTTTAACACAGCTTTACACATAGCTGTGGGTCTAGGAGACACAAGGTCAAGTTGAATAATACCAGATGTGATGCTCTCGGCCATCAATCATCTAGCATTGTATGATACCTTTATGTGCTCAGCTCAGTAGCAGGCACCAGGGGGTAGATAGAGAGGATAAAGGGTTGTCCTTCCCTCCAGGACACCACAGCTTACTTAATGCACGTTGCTTGAGTCAATATTGGAGAGTAATTGCTTACAATGCGGGGCTCAGTAGTGTTATAAGTGAAGATAAGAGACAGGAAAAGTAAAAGAGTTTATATGGGCCAGGTGAAACTTGAGCTGTGCTTTAAAGGGCCAGAAAGTGAAAAGATACAAGGGAATTTTCAGCATGAGAAACAGACTGTAAGAAGGTGTGGAGAAGGGAATTCTTCCAGAAAATGCAGGTAAAAAAACGAGTCAGCTCAAAACAAAGCTGTGTTCTGGAGAATGAGTAGGATTAATGACCTGAGGCCAGACTGTGACAAGTCCTAACCCTGTCAGCAAGTCTGCCCTAGACCTCTTCGGGAAAAGGGGAGCTCCAGGGTGGCTCCTGAGATCCCAGTGTGAACTGACTGCTTAGCATGGAGAGGGGGCTGAATTGAGACTATGTGTCACCTTCTAGATCCCTTCAGTTAAAGGCTCAGTCTCCACAGCAGCAGCACTTAGAAGTGTGGCTTTGGAGAGTGATGAATCATGAAGTCTCTAACTTCATCAGTAGGTCGAATCAATTGCTGACTTTATAACTGAATGGCATTATCAGGTGGTGGTGGAAAATTTAGGAGGTGAGGTGAATTAGAGAAAGTATACCAATGGGAGCATGTCCTGGAAGGACAGGACTCATCCAGGTCCCTTCCTGGCCCTCTGCTTCCTGGCTGCTATGAGGAGAGTGACTTTCCTGTGGCAGCCCTCTGCCATGATGTTTCTGCCTTGCCCCAGGCTTAAAAGCAATGGAGCCAGTTGACCATGAAACAAAACTGTTTCTCAAAATAAATCTTTCCCCCTTTAAGTTGATTTTCCCAGAGATTTTGTCACAGTGATCATCTTAGTTACCTTTTCATTGCTGGAACAAAATACCCATCACCCACAAGTTAAAGGAGGAGAGGTTTATTTTAGTTCACAATTTAAGCAGTTTCATGGCAAAGGAGAAACAGTCCCTGGCAGGGCAGACTGGAAGCCACAAGAGATCAAGGTGTAAAGATAAATAGACACCCTTCTGGAGCACCCTGACAGTGACCCACCTCTTTCAACCAGGTTTCACCTCCCAACATCCCAGCCAGCTATAAACCCATCAATAGACTCATCTAGTGATAGGTATCACACACCTATCACCCATCTGATCACATCCTGAAAGACCTACTGATGAAGGCACAAGGCTCTGTGGGGACATCTAGATATAACACGAATCATGTAAAGAAGAATGAGTTGGCACGTGCATGAGTAGGGCTTGTGGAGTAACACGCCATACCTGGTGAATACGGTGTGCTAGTCAAGGATTCTCCAGGAAACAGAACTGATTGCATGTACAAAGGGAGAGCCAGGAATTGGCTCACTGGACTATGAGTAGATGAGTCTGAAATTTGCAGGACAGTCCAGCAGGCAGGAGACACATGGGAGAGCTGATGTCGTAGCTCAAGTCTGAAGAGAATTCAGAAGCAGCATTCTGCTTTCTTCAAAGAATTTCAATCTTTCATCTCTAAAGGACTTCCACAGATTAATTAGGTCCACCCACATTGTGAAAGACAATCTACCTAACGCCAAAGGGTATCTACTAATGTAAATGTTATTCCTCATCTATAAAATATCTTCATATTTAGCAACATTTAGACTGATGTCTGACCAAATACCTGGTGCCACGGTCTAGTGAAGGCAGCACACGACATCAATAGTCACAACAAGGAAATCAGTAGTCTTTACCAGCCCCCCTGGCTTCTCTGCTGGTGGCTTGGCTTGCTGGAGACTACTCAGCCTGCTTAAAGTTGATGTTCTCATCTTACCTGAGAAAACATTTAAAAACAAACCCAAACGGAGAGGCAGCTCATAAGTTCGAGGCAAGCCTCGGCAACTCAGTGGGACTCCTGTCTCAAGATTTTCTAAAATTCAAATGTAACAAAATTAAAAATTAAGTAAAAGTTTTAAAATTTTAAAATAATAAAAAGAGCTGGAGATATAAAGTTCAGGGGTAAAATACTTGTCTAACATGAGAAAGGCCCTAGGTTCCAACCTCGAACCACAAACAAAAATAAAAGGAAGAAACTGCCCAGTCAGCCTACACAGAGCCAGATCTTCTGTCTTTTTTTCTTCTTAGAAAATATCCGTGCTTTTCCAAATCTACTTTCCTCCTGGTTTGTAGCAGCTACACTTTTCTCCTTTAGGAAGAGTAGTTCCTACACTGCCCCTAAGAATCCACGCCTTAAAGACTTCCTGCTCCTCCCTAAGAAACCACCTGGTGAGACATCTGACATCTAGCGCAAGCTGTCAGCCCCGTGTTTTGTTTTTGTATAATTCAAGATTTCCGAACCGACTCTCAAACCTCCACTTAGCTAATGATTCCTTGTGGTCTGAGACATCTTGTGTGAGACAGAGCGGTGCTTTCATTTAATATTAACCCAGCAGCTTTCTACTACTTCCTCTTTCCTATTGTTTCACTGGGATAAACAATGCACCTAACAAGTTGTTGAAAGTCAGCTGAGCTCTGAAGCATTCTTGTAAGTATTCGGCCTCGTACATGACCTGAAGAATTTTCTTGATATCTGTTTATAAAAAACCCACACATACCGAAACCACAAGACCCAAATAAGCTCTGCATTGTTTCTAGGTAATGGTCATAATGTTTCTTGAAAAGGAAATATTAAGCAAAAAAAAAAAAAAAATGTTTTGCTCTTAATTATTCATGCTGAACCAAAAGAAAAAGAGGAAACAAAACACTGAAGTCGGAAGCATAAACCCATAGTTACTAACTCCCTTTCTTGCTGAGGGAGAATCACTGACTAAAAACAACCAGCAGAAGTCTATGGTTAAAACGGTGCCTACCTCTACTAGATTCCCACTAAACCATCACTGAAGGGAAGAGAAAAATGAGAACTCGCTACATCAAAAA